>KZ067680.1:65460-89690 GCA_002091845.1 Anopheles cracens | reverse complement strand
CCTCTCCCGTGCTGCTGACTTCGTTCTCCTTGGCCGAGCTGAGGCTGAGAATGGAGCTGATCGAATGAATCGGTGGCGGTGCCGGAAGTGCCAACGAATCGCCCGTAATGCTGTTGAACATGGACTCGGTGATGGTGGCGGATCCCTCGGCCGTCAGACCCGCCGGTTTGGAACCGGGCGCGGAAGCGGCCAATGGTACCGGCACCTGGATGAGGCCCGATCCTGGCGGTTGGAATGCGGTCGGTGTGGTGGCCGTCCGGGACGCTGGCGCTGGAAAGTGCTCGAACCCGGAGCTGGAGCTGGAGGCTGCGGCGGCCGCCAGCGATTGGGCGGCGTACGGTGACAGGAAACGGGCCGGATCGGTGATGGGCCCAAACGGGCCGGCCGCCGCCGCTGCCGTGATGTGGAGCGGCAGTGGAAAAAACAGATTCGCTTGGGGCAACGCGAAGGACGTCCGGGAGGCGTAGTAGTCGGCGGGGTGCGCGGAAAGCCCATTAACGCTGGCGGCCAGTGGGGTGCAGTTCCTCGGGGCGCGCTCGTGTTGAACGGCTGCGGAAGAAAAGGGGAAACCGTGTCAGGGAAACTATCACTCGAAGAAAGACACTCGACACTCGAGTACGGCGCAGCCGGTGCCGTTCTCATGCGGCCGATTATTATGACGCGGGGGAGATGCGGAACAGCAACGTCACCATTTACCACGCCGGGGGAAGATTAAAGGGGAACATTTTTACCGCAAAAGGGACTCTCTGCTCAAGTCAACTGACTGACCGATTGATGGCGATGACCCGTTTGTGACCCTACCGATGGGCAATACCGATTGCTGTTGACCAATGGGTACTATTTTCCGATCCGAAGACTGATTGTAATTTTATTATGTGTTTAGGTGCGTGACACAACAATTCTTTAGTGTAGATCGCTTTGATGCGGCACTTGCTTACTATAGGATAATTTGCATGTGTATCAAGCAGAGAAATAGTTCAAAGACAGAGAAGTAGTTCGAATATTATATCTCTGATATTAATATCTCTGATTTGAAACACTGTTTTTCCTGAAAACAAATAATTTTGTTAATGTATTAAGGGGCTTCGTATTGCTCCGAGGAATCTACTCTAAACGAATATAAATTCCCTCTTCCCATTTTCAAACAATGTGTTAGTAGAAGATATTCTATTTTATTTCTGGTCTATGAGCCGAAAAGAGAGACACAGTGGGAACATGTAGTAAAATGGAGCCGTTTTTTCTCCACGCAGGAGTGAACGAGATAACTCTATGATCCGAAAACATTCCTCCTGTTGAGAATGATCTCCTGATATCACAGGAGCTGATTATTTGCTCAAAATGAAAGGAATTGCCACGTTCAAGACGGCGTTTCAAGCTGTCAAGCGGGTGTGAAGTACCAAGAACTCATGAAAAGTGGTAGGCGGATCTGATTAATCATTTCCCCTTATCAACCATGTTGAAATTGATCAAACCAGTGTTAGTAGCAGACATTCCGTTTTGTTTCTGGTCTTCGAGCAGGAAAGAGACAAACAGTGGGAGCATTTAGTAAAATGGAGCCGATTTCTCTCCACGTAGGAGTGAGCTCTATGATCCGAAAACGTTCCTCCTGATGGAGATGATCTCCAGACATCACAGAACTTCAAAATGAAAGGAATTACCACGATCAAAATGGCATTTCAATTTGTCAAGCGGGTGTAAAGTACCAAGAACTCATGAAAAGTTGTAGGTGGATGCCATTTCTACAGTTTTGATGGGACAATTCTGAAAATTTGTTTGACGGATTTGGATGACTCCACCCACCACACAGAATTCGGACTCCAAAATTTATTACTTCTAACCTTTTAGGTTAATATGAATTTTGTATAAACAGATTGCAACTTGACGGGACCGCGAGATGGAAGTGCAACAATAGAAATAATACCCAAACACCTGTTTGGAACACTTTTGGACACAGGATTTGGTTGCATTTTTGCGCTAGTCATTAGACACCCCCAAAACAAACACTTTCAACTGCACTGTGGCATAGGGCTCGTACCATTTCCCGGTTCCATCGAAAGTAATGGCGTTGGCCGCTGTGTGTCTGCTGGTCTGTTATCACAGTAGCATCGGGAATGAAAACAAAATCAATTTTTATTATGTGAAGCAACCCAACTGACCAAACACCCCGACGGCCAGCCCGGGATCTCGGTGCTGCGGTCCTTAGAAATGATGAAAATAACCGCTGCTACATTGCTACCCGTACCTCAATCGGGAAAGCGGAGCGATTGTTCCTGGTTGAAAATTTGAATTCCGTCTCGGCGTTTGAATGGTTGCGAGCGAAGAGGAGGAAAGGCAAAGGTCGAACCCTCGAGCAGCAGAGGGGTTGACGGTGATGTGTTTTGTGTTTCTGTGTCAACATGCTAGCCCCTAGGGAAGGCGCGCAGCGTGAAAGTGTCACCAGAAAGGACACTGGAGAAAGGTTTCAACGGTGGCTGCGGTAATAATTGCTCGTAATGGTGGGTTCGCTGAGGTGAACAGGAAACAAAACGTAAACAAACCCGTGGCAATCGAACATGTGACGTTTCGAACTGGAACTCCTCTGAGCAGAGGAATAGGTGTTGAGGTTTACTGTTGAAGTATGTATTACTAGGTTTCGTAAAGGTTTTCGTGTGCAAAAAACGCTCCAAAATTTGGTATAAAAACTACTATCTTTCACATGAATAAGCGCACCAAAAACACTTCAAATGACTGCAAAGTGGTTCGGTTTCAAACGAAAACAGTCGACAACTTTAAACCCACTAAAAGCCGTCTGGGAATGGCTGCCAAGCGCCATCAAGGAGAGGGAAAAAAGAATGAAAACCCCCCCGAAAGTAATCGATCGCGGCCTTTCGTGGCCCAGCGCGACCCTAAACGCCACGCCAGCGCCAGATTTGTTGATTTAGCAATTAGAAGAGTGTTTTTGGGTAAACATTTTCGCAGCGCCCGCCGGAATGCCCGCAAAAGGACACTCGCCCGGAAGTGTCAATCACAGGATGCCGTGCGGTGTGGATTGGAGAGGTACAAAAGCGAATCGTAGTTCAATCGTAGTAGCCTCGTTCGCCACCACCCGCGGGAAGAGTCAGATGTCAAAACGTGTGTGGCGCGTAAGTGAAGGAGGGTGCCGGGAGTCGTCGTACGAACGGGCGCTGCTAATTGGGACCAGGCGCACGCGGCGGCAGGAAGAAGTGGGAAGCGCTACGCGGCTCAAGTGTCTACGACAAGTGTTTGATTTCCGGACCAGTGGTGACGATGGAGTCCAAAATCTTCCACCGTGTGTGCTTAGAACTTACCTTCCCGGCGCATGTTCGCCTGCAGACACTTGGCGAACCGGCAGGCCTGACATTGGTTGCGCCGTGAGACGTCCACGACACACTTGCCACCCTCCTTGCACACGTACTCCAGGTTCCTTTGGTTTTGCGATTGCGAGGAGAGAAGAGCAGACACTTTGGTGACACGTTGTTGCAAACTCATGTCGCGTGTGTTTGTCTCACCTTCGGATGCTGCGCTTGAAGAATCCACGGCAGCCATCACAGGACGGGACGCCGTAGTGTTTGCCCGAGGCCCGATCGCCGCAGACCTTGCACAGGACGCCGGGCCCACCGCCCGATGACACCTTCCCAGCGCCGCCACCGCCAATGTCGTTCATGCCTGCCGGATGGAAAAGGTGTGTTAAGGTTATGTTATGTGCGTGCGCGCGCGAACGGTGTTCTCCCTCGGTGTACAGGGTGTGCAGGATTCGCAAGAAGCATGTGAACATTTCTTCCGCATGCGGTTAGGAGGAAAACTCTCCAAGAAGACATTGCGTCAGTCCGTCTTCTACAAGCATATGAGATGCGACTGGAAGTTATCACTAGCTCCTGAAGGTATTAAAGTCAAGGTAAGTAGCATTTCAATCAACAAGAAATGCCTACTATAATTGGTGATTGTGCTTCCGCCCTATTGAATCTTGAATCAGTTCCTATCGGTTTTCAAGTACTACATGAGGAATACGTGATATAGATGTTGTCAGATTTACGCTTATACCAAACATTTATTCTTAATTTTATCCATTGCGCATCTTTTCATCACTTCTAACCCTACAAATCATTCCGAATAATCTCACCTGTTTTGAGTACCAACGGTTCAATTGGGATTGGATTTGTCGTATGGGAATGAACGCCATTACTACGTTAAATTGTAATATTAGCTCTTCTTACCAAAAAGTTTTAAGTCATCAAAATGTGGTATGTTAAATTTTCGTACAAGAAGTAAACAAGAGAACACTAGAATAGCTTTTCTAGTACAATAACTAGTACTAGTACAATTTGCCCGACTAGGAATACAAATATTCAACTAATCCGGAGGTAGTATTTTTGGGAACGAAATAGTTCTGCTCCTCTCGAAGCTATTCTTCTTCTGTTGGAGTACCCAGTGCTCATTCTGATGGCGCATGCTAAAACACAATTAGTGACTTCCCGCACTCGATCGAATGCAACAATAGAAATAATACCCAAACACCTGTTTGGAACACTTTTGGACACAGGATTTGGTTGCATTTTTGCGCTAGTCATTAGACACCCCCAAAACAAACACTTTCAACTGCACTGTGGCATAGGGCTCGTACCATTTCCCGGTTCCATCGAAAGTAATGGCGTTGGCCGCTGTGTGTCTGCTGGTCTGTTATCACAGTAGCATCGGGAATGAAAACAAAATCAATTTTTATTATGTGAAGCAACCCAACTGACCAAACACCCCGACGGCCAGCCCGGGATCTCGGTGCTGCGGTCCTTAGAAATGATGAAAATAACCGCTGCTACATTGCTACCCGTACCTCAATCGGGAAAGCGGAGCGATTGTTCCTGGTTGAAAATTTGAATTCCGTCTCGGCGTTTGAATGGTTGCGAGCGAAGAGGAGGAAAGGCAAAGGTCGAACCCTCGAGCAGCAGAGGGGTTGACGGTGATGTGTTTTGTGTTTCTGTGTCAACATGCTAGCCCCTAGGGAAGGCGCGCAGCGTGAAAGTGTCACCAGAAAGGACACTGGAGAAAGGTTTCAACGGTGGCTGCGGTAATAATTGCTCGTAATGGTGGGTTCGCTGAGGTGAACAGGAAACAAAACGTAAACAAACCCGTGGCAATCGAACATGTGACGTTTCGAACTGGAACTCCTCTGAGCAGAGGAATAGGTGTTGAGGTTTACTGTTGAAGTATGTATTACTAGGTTTCGTAAAGGTTTTCGTGTGCAAAAAACGCTCCAAAATTTGGTATAAAAACTACTATCTTTCACATGAATAAGCGCACCAAAAACACTTCAAATGACTGCAAAGTGGTTCGGTTTCAAACGAAAACAGTCGACAACTTTAAACCCACTAAAAGCCGTCTGGGAATGGCTGCCAAGCGCCATCAAGGAGAGGGAAAAAAGAATGAAAACCCCCCCGAAAGTAATCGATCGCGGCCTTTCGTGGCCCAGCGCGACCCTAAACGCCACGCCAGCGCCAGATTTGTTGATTTAGCAATTAGAAGAGTGTTTTTGGGTAAACATTTTCGCAGCGCCCGCCGGAATGCCCGCAAAAGGACACTCGCCCGGAAGTGTCAATCACAGGATGCCGTGCGGTGTAGATTGGAGAGGTACAAAAGCGAATCGTAGTTCAATCGTAGTAGCCTCGTTCGCCACCACCCGCGGGAAGAGTCAGATGTCAAAACGTGTGTGGCGCGTAAGTGAAGGAGGGTGCCGGGAGTCGTCGTACGAACGGGCGCTGCTAATTGGGACCAGGCGCACGCGGCGGCAGGAAGAAGTGGGAAGCGCTACGCGGCTCAAGTGTCTACGACAAGTGTTTGATTTCCGGACCAGTGGTGACGATGGAGTCCAAAATCTTCCACCGTGTGTGCTTAGAACTTACCTTCCCGGCGCATGTTCGCCTGCAGACACTTGGCGAACCGGCAGGCCTGACATTGGTTGCGCCGTGAGACGTCCACGACACACTTGCCACCCTCCTTGCACACGTACTCCAGGTTCCTTTGGTTTTGCGATTGCGAGGAGAGAAGAGCAGACACTTTGGTGACACGTTGTTGCAAACTCATGTCGCGTGTGTTTGTCTCACCTTCGGATGCTGCGCTTGAAGAATCCACGGCAGCCATCACAGGACGGGACGCCGTAGTGTTTGCCCGAGGCCCGATCGCCGCAGACCTTGCACAGGACGCCGGGCCCACCGCCCGATGACACCTTCCCAGCGCCGCCACCGCCAATGTCGTTCATGCCTGCCGGATGGAAAAGGTGTGTTAAGGTTATGTCATGTGCGTGCGCGCGCGAACGGTGTTCTCCCTCGGTGTACAGGGTGTGCAGGATTCGCAAGAAACATGTGAACATTTCTTCCGCATGCGGTTAGGAGGACTCTCTCCAACTCTCCAAGAAGACATTGCGTCAGTCCATCTTCTACAAGCATACGAGATGCGACTGGAAGTTATCAATAGCTCCTGAAGGTATTAAAGTCAAGGTAAGTAACATTTCAATCAACAAGAAATGCCTACTATAATTGGTGATTGTGCTTCTGCCCTATTGAATCTTGAATCTTTTTAACAGTTCCTATCGGTTTTCAAGTACTACATGAGGAATACGTGATATAGATATTGTCAGATTTACGCTTATACCAAACATTCATTCTGAATTTTATCCATAGCGCGTCTTTTCATCACTGCTAACCCTAACATGGTTAGCCACCGTTTTTGCTCTAACAGTTGACAAGATTTCTACAAATCATTCCGAATAATCTCACCTGTTTTGAGTACCAACGGTTCAATTGGGATTGTACATTAGGTTTGTCGTATGGGAATGAACGCCATTACTACGTTAAATTGTAATATTAGCTCTTCTTACCAAAAAGTTTTAAGTCATCAAACAGTGTTAGTAGCAGACATTCCGTTTTGTTTCTGGTCTTCGAGCAGGAAAGAGACAAACAGTGGGAGCATTTAGTAAAATGGAGCCGATTTCTCTCCACGTAGGAGTGAGCTCTATGATCCGAAAACGTTCCTCCTGATGGAGATGATCTCCAGACATCACAGAACTTCAAAATGAAAGGAATTACCACGATCAAAATGGCATTTCAATTTGTCAAGCGGGTGTAAAGTACCAAGAACTCATGAAAAGTTGTAGGTGGATGCCATTTCTACAGTTTTGATGGGACAATTCTGAAAATTTGTTTGACGGATTTGGATGACTCCACCCACCACACAGAATTCGGACTCCAAAATTTATTACTTCTAACCTTTTAGGTTAATATGAATTTTGTATAAACAGATTGCAACTTGACGGGACCGCGAGATGGAAGTGCAACAATAGAAATAATACCCAAACACCTGTTTGGAACACTTTTGGACACAGGATTTGGTTGCATTTTTGCGCTAGTCATTAGACACCCCCAAAACAAACACTTTCAACTGCACTGTGGCATAGGGCTCGTACCATTTCCCGGTTCCATCGAAAGTAATGGCGTTGGCCGCTGTGTGTCTGCTGGTCTGTTATCACAGTAGCATCGGGAATGAAAACAAAATCAATTTTTATTATGTGAAGCAACCCAACTGACCAAACACCCCGACGGCCAGCCCGGGATCTCGGTGCTGCGGTCCTTAGAAATGATGAAAATAACCGCTGCTACATTGCTACCCGTACCTCAATCGGGAAAGCGGAGCGATTGTTCCTGGTTGAAAATTTGAATTCCGTCTCGGCGTTTGAATGGTTGCGAGCGAAGAGGAGGAAAGGCAAAGGTCGAACCCTCGAGCAGCAGAGGGGTTGACGGTGATGTGTTTTGTGTTTCTGTGTCAACATGCTAGCCCCTAGGGAAGGCGCGCAGCGTGAAAGTGTCACCAGAAAGGACACTGGAGAAAGGTTTCAACGGTGGCTGCGGTAATAATTGCTCGTAATGGTGGGTTCGCTGAGGTGAACAGGAAACAAAACGTAAACAAACCCGTGGCAATCGAACATGTGACGTTTCGAACTGGAACTCCTCTGAGCAGAGGAATAGGTGTTGAGGTTTACTGTTGAAGTATGTATTACTAGGTTTCGTAAAGGTTTTCGTGTGCAAAAAACGCTCCAAAATTTGGTATAAAAACTACTATCTTTCACATGAATAAGCGCACCAAAAACACTTCAAATGACTGCAAAGTGGTTCGGTTTCAAACGAAAACAGTCGACAACTTTAAACCCACTAAAAGCCGTCTGGGAATGGCTGCCAAGCGCCATCAAGGAGAGGGAAAAAAGAATGAAAACCCCCCCGAAAGTAATCGATCGCGGCCTTTCGTGGCCCAGCGCGACCCTAAACGCCACGCCAGCGCCAGATTTGTTGATTTAGCAATTAGAAGAGTGTTTTTGGGTAAACATTTTCGCAGCGCCCGCCGGAATGCCCGCAAAAGGACACTCGCCCGGAAGTGTCAATCACAGGATGCCGTGCGGTGTAGATTGGAGAGGTACAAAAGCGAATCGTAGTTCAATCGTAGTAGCCTCGTTCGCCACCACCCGCGGGAAGAGTCAGATGTCAAAACGTGTGTGGCGCGTAAGTGAAGGAGGGTGCCGGGAGTCGTCGTACGAACGGGCGCTGCTAATTGGGACCAGGCGCACGCGGCGGCAGGAAGAAGTGGGAAGCGCTACGCGGCTCAAGTGTCTACGACAAGTGTTTGATTTCCGGACCAGTGGTGACGATGGAGTCCAAAATCTTCCAGCGTGTGTGTTTAGAACTTACCTTCCCGGCGCATGTTCGCCTGCAGACACTTGGCGAACCGGCAGGCCTGACATTGGTTGCGCCGTGAGACGTCCACGACACACTTGCCACCCTCCTTGCACACGTACTCCAGGTTCCTTTGGTTTTGCGATTGCGAGGAGAGAAGAGCAGACACTTTGGTGACACGTTGTTGCAAACTCATGTCGCGTGTGTTTGTCTCACCTTCGGATGCTGCGCTTGAAGAATCCACGGCAGCCATCACAGGACGGGACGCCGTAGTGTTTGCCCGAGGCCCGATCGCCGCAGACCTTGCACAGGACGCCGGGCCCACCGCCCGATGACACCTTCCCAGCGCCGCCACCGCCAATGTCGTTCATGCCTGCCGGATGGAAAAGGTGTGTTAAGGTTATGTTATGTGCGTGCGCGCGCGAACGGTGTTCTCCCTCGGTGTACAGGGTGTGCAGGATTCGCAAGAAGCATGTGAACATTTCTTCCGCATGCGGTTAGGAGGAAAACTCTCCAAGAAGACATTGCGTCAGTCCGTCTTCTACAAGCATATGAGATGCGACTGGAAGTTATCACTAGCTCCTGAAGGTATTAAAGTCAAGGTAAGTAACATTTCAATCAACAAGAAATGCCTACTATAATTGGTGATTGTGCTTCTGCCCTATTGAATCTTGAATCTTTTTAACAGTTCCTATCGGTTTTCAAGTACTACATGAGGAATACGTGATATAGATGTTGTCAGATTTACGCTTATACCAAACATTTATTCTTAATTTTATCCATTGCGCATCTTTTCATCACTTCTAACCCTACAAATCATTCCGAATAATCTCACCTGTTTTGAGTACCAACGGTTCAATTGGGATTGTACATTAGGTTTGTCGTATGGGAATGAACGCCATTACTACGTTAAATTGTAATATTAGCTCTTCTTACCAAAAAGTTTTAAGTCATCAAAATGTGGTATGTTAAATTTTCGTACAAGAAGTAAACAAGAGAACACTAGAATAGCTCTTCTAGTACAATAACTAGTACTAGTACAATTTGCCCGACTAGGAATACAAATATTCAACTAATCCGGAGGTAGTATTTTTGGGAACGAAGTAATTCTGCTCCTCTCGAAGCTATTCTTCTTTTGTTGGAGAACCCAGTGCTCATTCTGATGGCGCATGCTAAAACATAATTAGTGACTTCCCGCACTCGATCGAACTGTATGGGTTTGCGATCCTGCCGTGCCTCTAATTACCCGCAGCCATTAGGAGCCGCATTTGGAGCTGATAAAGATCGAACCGAATCACAAAATGCCATCACATTAGCGTTCACTTAATGGCACGCGAGTGCTCCATTCTAACCTCAAACTTTCTCTCCATGCTAGCACATACGACATAGATAACCAGGGAGATAAAAACCGAAACCGGAACCAGAATCAAACGACAGCTGTTAAACATATTGCGCCAGAAATAACCACACGGCGTGCGCACGACAAGCAGCAACAGCAACATAAAAACGGACACCTCTTTTAAGGACACTCTAGGTGCAGCGCGGGACACACCGTCATTAACAGCAGCCAACAGCGGGTTCACCCCTCCGAAGGCCGAAACGCGAGTCCGCTTCCGGGGAGGGAACGGTACACCGTACGCTTCGGGCCGTATCGCACATCATCGGAACGGAATTGCCGATCGAACCGAACCGGGAGGGAGAGCAAATCACTACAAATGCAATAATAATGAAGCGTGTGTAAATCGACGTCGGCGCGACAAGCAGCAACAAAAAAACGGACACCTCTTTTAAGGACACTCTAGGTGCAGCGCGGGACACACCGTCATTAACAGCAGCCAACAGAGGGCTCACCCCTCCGAAGGCCGAAACGCGAGTCCGCTTCCGGGGAGGGAACGATTGCCGATCGAACCGAACCGGGAGGGAGAGCAAATCACTACAAATGCAATAATAATGAAGCGTGTGTAAATCGACGTCGGGAGTGTATGTGTGTGTGTGTTTTGGGTAATCCTTCCTTCGAGGTTCGAAAACCGTTGAGGTTGAAAATCCTTCGGTGAGTCGGCATTTTAAACTCAACAACAACAAAAGAAAATTGATTAATCATTGATTGACTATCGATAGACTGTTACCCATCCATTGATAGCCTCTCGCGGCTTAGAGGTTATGTTGACAAATTAGAAAATTTGCATATTTTCAAATCATGGAGAATCGCCACAGCTGCTGCGTGCGAGATGCGAGGATCAAATGGACTTGTTTGTCCGTTGGCGAACACACAATGAGTGGCTTTATTTAACACGACTCCTCCGTCCGTGGTGTGTGATAACAATGCGAAATTATTAGTAATATCTCAGATTACATTATGAGGCAAAATCTTTAACCAAAGTTTTGTCATTCCTCCTTTCAAAAGATGAATCCAACTGGTGAATCTAAAAGGTGAAATTTATATGAAATTTGAAAAAGAAAAAGAGACTAAACATCACCCTAACATCGTGCTAAAACACAACTTTGGCATAATCATGTTGTGTTTATTTGAAAAGGTTTTATACGTGGAGACAGATGCCGTAATTAGGCATTTAACATCGCACCATAGTTTTCTTGTCAAAATATTCGTTTTAAATTCATCTTATTTATATGAATTTCATCTGAATGATGCATTATCATAACGAGCCGTTTCCAATGATTCAACATCAACTCAAGTGTACTTGAAATGTCTGGATCGATTTAAATCAATCGTATTTTGTGTTGAACTGGTTTCGGCAGGTTTAAAGGGCTTAAAATTTAGTATTTGAACAGCAAATTAGCACATTGTAGTACATCCGCTTTTATGCGTTTTGATGTTTCTGATGATTTCACTTTAATTTTAAAATAAAAAATAAGCATGAAATGTAAGTAAGAACGGAAAAATTCGGCTACAATCCAGGAGCAGGAACGCAAAAACAACTATCTAACGTTTGCGATACCGCCCGCCAACACCAACAACGCTTTACATAAACCCGGGAAATTGTTCCTCGCTGGGTCTTACCTCGTCGGTCGAACCGGTGCGCGTTGCGGCGAAATTTTCCGGGTCATATCAGCGCGCCTCTCTATCGGCGCGCGCTGGAGCAGTCTGACTTACTGACTTACTACTCGTGATTTTTCCTCGACGCACCGGTGGAACCGGTTTCCCGGCAACCCGTCGAAGCGACTGACGTAACACCGACGACACCTTCCGGATTACGCACAACGGGCCAGCTTCTCTCGTAGTACGCACCACTTTCGCACTAGTAGCCCACATTTGACCCACCCGCCCCGTTTGGAGGGAACTGGTATTCCTCGCGATATGATCGGGTTTTTCTTGTTTCCTCCTCTTCTGCCCGGTACGATGGGGAAGTGCAGATGGCGCCCGGATGATGAACGATAGCAATGATTGATTAGGCGGGGTGCGCGAGAGCTGCAAGAGGAATAATGCAGCAGGAAATTAGGTCCAATAAGCGATTAGTGCGATCGGTTTATCGTAGCGGGAGAAAAAAGAAACCTTACGTTGCGATAACACGGCCCGCAGTTTTCCTTTCGTTCCGTCGGCGATATCGGCGGCTGCCCTTATTTGCCTCGGCCCGTTCCGGTTCGCAACCGCACCGGTAGTAATTGTTGGGTTCACTTGTTCGGACCGGTGGTCCAGCCAAAGTGACATAACAGGCGCCACACGTTCGATTACGCAATCCGTGGAAGATGTCAGCGCCCGGGTTCCGGTGCGCGCGGCAATGAAACATAAATTTATGATTAGTTCTATTTTGTTCGCCCCACCGCACAGCAACCTCGCGCCGTGCAAAACAACAATCACGGCGGGTCTCATTATTCGAACCTGTGGCGTGAACGTGGCGTGCAGCAAATGGAATGGGCAATTTCGTTTAGGGAAATGGGCTTACGGTGCCCCTTCCGTTTTCGTGCCATCTTCGGCGAACCGAGTTTCCAAGTGCAAGTGCAAGCTACAGGCCCCGTACTTCGGCCTCGGCGTGTTTGCATCAAGCGAAGCGAAGCAAATATAGAGAAAAACACATCCTTTCACTCTCGTTTTGCTCGGTATTTGATCGCCGCAATTATTGGCTTCGATGGGATGGTTGTTGTAACTGCTACACTTTTATTACGGGTCTGTAGCAAACGTCTAGCATGTATGCGGGATTTGTGCCGTCTCGTCACAGCAGCAATGTAGTTGTCAATGGGGATCAACTGACGAATCTGTTTAATTTGAAAACTAATGAGTAGAATGAGATGAAAATTGAGCTGTTTCAAGAAAAGTTCTCCATAGGATATGTTCATTACAATCACGGGATGTTGTAGATCATACAGGATTCTATAGGATTCTATAGAATCTTTGAGATTTGATAGGAGCAGGAGATGTTTTTCAAATATTGGGAAGAAAACACTTATGTATACAATACCAACCTTCCGGATATTTGTTCTAGACATTGGAGCGAGTCTAACCTCCAAATTTAATCACATTCTACAGCTCCAGTATAGTGTAATTGTTTGACTCTAGTCTTGATGTTCTAGAATCCTTCAAGGGCAAATTCGTTCTTAATGCAGGCATCGGCTGCTGGCATCGGAATCGCTACTACTGATGTTTAATGTATGAAGTTTTTGATTAAAACCAACTATTGTCTTGAACTGTGTTACGATGATCGGAGTCGCCAGCTATTAAACCATCCCGCCCGCCAACACCAACAACGCTTTACATAAACCCGGGAAATTGTTCCTCGCTGGGTCTTACCTCGTCGGTCGAACCGGTGCGCGTTGCGGCGAAATTTTCCGGGTCATATCAGCGCGCCTCTCTATCGGCGCGCGCTGGAGCAGTCTGACTTACTGACTTACTACTCGTGATTTTTCCTCGACGCACCGGTGGAACCGGTTTCCCGGCAACCCGTCGAAGCGACTGACGTAACACCGACGACACCTTCCGGATTACGCACAACGGGCCAGCTTCTCTCGTAGTACGCACCACTTTCGCACTAGTAGCCCACATTTGACCCACCCGCCCCGTTTGGAGGGAACTGGTATTCCTCGCGATATGATCGGGTTTTTCTTGTTTCCTCCTCTTCTGCCCGGTACGATGGGGAAGTGAAGGCCTACTGCGATCTATGTTTTGATATGGCTTTTAAGGTGGGTTTCGTAGGAGCTTTTATCCTCCTCTGCTACAAGAATACGTAAAATTCCCTCACGAACTCCAAACACAAACTACGACGTTCCACAAAATGGACCTGGCATTGGAGGCATCGAGGAAATACGCTAGGCAGCTTGCATTTTCCATAAGAAAAGCGAAAATCCTTCCGCGGTCACCCTCCTATCAGTGTTACGTAAAGACGGTCGATTCCTCCCCTGCGTGCAACGATGGCACGCAATGTGCACACGCTCACACACACACCCCCAATCACTCGAAACGTAGGAAGTGTCCTATTCTGCTTCACCCCGGCGTTCATGAAGCCGACGTTCCACGTGTTGGGCGCCCGAGCCGACCCACCACCGCTGAGCGCGCGTACGATCTTCCAGAAAGCCCACCAACCCTTGGGGTGGGGAAGAAATCGTCGGTGTTCGGGTGGTTCGCGCCGCACCACTACACGCTTATATATAGTGTCTGGCCAACGGCGGTTAAGATCGTACTCGGCCAGCCACCGTCGATCAGCCAACACCGTTCTCGCTCGGGAAGTATCCGTTAGCCCGCTTCGCGTTCAAGCCTGGTCGCAAGAAAGACGGGAAGACGGTCTCAGTTTGCTAACAGTGATCGTGTGAATCGGTGTGTCGTGGTCTACCGCTTCTGTTACCTGCTGTGAGTTCAAGATGGCCAAAGGCACGTCCATGCTGCTGCAGTGTTGTCTGGCGTTGCTGCTGCTGCCACCGTACGGAGTGCTTGCCAAGAAGGAGGACAACAAACCAGAAGGTCAGTGCAGGAAGTGTGCAGTGCGTGATCGTGATGAATCCTGTGGGATCTATAGAACCAGCAAAGCTGAGACTTTAGCGAAATGGTGTTGTGGAGCACCTAGTGAGATGACTCATGGAAGAAAGTGGCATCATGGTCACAACGCTACGTCAGCGCGTCGTGAATCACTCTCATGAAACCACCACCACAACACACTCGACCCGTTCTGGTCAGGTGGTTGGTTACCCCCAAAACGGGGTGGTAGTTGAGAAGAAGCATCCACCCGGAACCGGTTTTTGTAACGCGTTTCGCTCAGTATGTGTTGGTGTTCTGCCGGTGCTCGTGGAGGGGATCGGTTCTGATGGATCGAAGATGTTGTGAAGGTGAAGATCCGGAAGAAACCCGGAACAAACGCTTGTGCTTTCTTACACCGTATCCGTTATTAAAGTAATTAACGGTACCGGGTCTTTCTGGTGCAATACGGTACGCTGCAAAGTCCCACTGACACCGATTGTGAACAAGCGCAGATTGATATGGACGCCGCACGTTAAGGAGTTCCAATATTCGCATGTTTTTATAGGTTCATAAAAATTTGACTCCGAATGACCTTTCCTTCACGCGTAATGCTCACGATTGAAAGTGGAATTTTCGATATTTGCGGTTGAAACCGAGCAATTGAGTGTCTTAAAAGAAGATCTTCCCAAAAAAAAACGGCTCCACAATCACCTCATAGTGAATTTAAAAGGTTATTCCAGAGAGGTGAATGTGAAAAGAACCAAATGTTTTCGCATCTATTTACGACAAATTTTAAGTACCTAACATTGTTCCGTGTGATGATGACTCCCGGAACAAAATCTTTCTATAACAAGTATAGGACCAGTATGACAAATTCATCCAAGCCAGGCACATAAAGTTTGAGATTTTACAGTCCTCTGCCTATAAGCTTCTACCTATCCTCTAATATTATCTCAAATGTCTTCTTTTCCAACAGAGAGCCTCTTCGAGCAGGACCTAGGCGATCAGTTCAAAATCGACGCCTCGACGCAGGGCCTCCAGAAGGTGAACCTGCGCTGCGGCGCCGACTCGATGCGCATCGAGCTGAAGACGGAGGAAGACTTCCAGGGCGTGATGTACACGCGCGGCAGCTACTACAAGCAGACGAAACCGTGCTTCGTCAAGCCGGAACGGGCCGGCCGCACGCTCGAGATGAAGTTCAGCCTCGACCAGTGCCAGACGGTCAACAATGGCGAGGTGTACTCGAACATCGTCGTCGTCCAGCACGATCCGGACATCGTGACGCCCGGGGATGCCGCGTTCGCCGTCGAGTGTGACTTCCGCAAGCCGCGCGGCGTGACGGTCAGCTCCGAGATCCAGGCACGGGATAGGTAATTATAATGGTTTGGTTTAACCAAGTAGGGGGAGAGTTTAATAGTAAGAAAAAAAAAGTGTTAGTGGAAGAGTGATCCTGCCATGGGGCGATGAGTAGCGTCGGAGGATTAGCTTCTCGCTTGTGGACGGTAAAAAAAAGTGTTAGTGGAAGAGTGATCCTGCCATGGGGCGATGAGTAGCGTCGGAGGATTAGCTTCTCGCTTGTGGACGGTTGTTTCATGTTTCCTTTGTGTTTTACACGCACGCGCGCACGCAAACATCCGCGAACTCGATGATGTACCACCACACCAACACACCACCACAACGCACACCATCAGCGAGGAGGATTCACTACCGACACCTTCGTCGCGCATTACACTCACCAGTCCGGATCCGTCGGCAAACACACAGACACCGAACGAACACAACTCGGTACACAGTGCGTCCGGCACGGTCACGTTCGTGCCGAGCCGCTTCCGGAATGGGTCGCAACTTCCGGAGCAGCGGGTCCGTGGGACGGTCGAAACGGTCGAAATACTTCACACAACATCACCACAACAACAACAACACCACCAACAGCAGGATGATCACGATGAGTTGTGATGCATGACACACAAGCACCTGCTGGGAGGGAAGACCATCCCGGAACCATCCAATCATATCAACCCGATTAACCTGTGTACGTACTAACATTTTGCTCATACCGATTTCTTGTCTCCCTCTCGCAGCCTTGAAACGGCGAAAGCTAACGCAACCGCTTCCTATCCACCCTCCGAATGAGACCCCATCTCCCCCGTCCATACTAACGGCAGCGATGCTCGCCGGGCTTTCGCATAAGTTCCTTTCGATCTCCCTCCCACGATCCTTAACTCTTAATCTTACCTTAAAGTAGAGCGAACCACGAATCCTAATACGGCATCGTTCCGGCGCCATTGTTAGTTGAGCGATTAAGACGAGACTGGCTCCGTGGGCAACTTCCAGTGGGTACGTGTCACTGTTCTAAGTGACCGCTGTAGGTAGGGAAGTTGCTTCCGCGAGCGCAATAATAAATGTTGTAAAAATTGTTTGAATTTAAATCAGATTTTTATCATTATTGTTCAGAGAGTATGAAAGAAATTAGTTGCTATTAGTTGTTAAATTAAGTAAACAGAATAACATTACCGAGGTTAGTAATAACATATGCCAAATTCGTAAAAGCAATATATAAATATTCTCACCTCAACCGTATGTTAATCGTGTTTCCTCTGGCTCGTATCCTTGTCATCATGGTGTCCCCGCGCGATTGCTTCAAATCACTCACACACGCATTATGTATTTGTATATGAGCTAATGTTTTAATTTTTATCGCATTTTAACTTTTTTCCATTAGTTCTTATTCATCTTAGCGAAACACAACGTAACGTTCTCTCTCTTTCTCTCTCTCTCATCTCTCTCTCTTTCTCCTTTTTCATTCTATACACACTCTCGTTATGCTCCCTCTTCCGTTTCCCGTTGTTTACACAGTCATCGTCGTCGTCCAGCACGATCCGGACATCGTGACGCCCGGGGATGCCGCGTTCGCCGTCGAGTGTGACTTCCGCAAGCCACGCGGCGTGACGGTCAGCTCCGAGATCCAGGCACGGGATAGGTAATTATGATGGTTCGGTTTAACCAAGTAGGGGGAGAGTTTAATAGTAAGAAAAAAAAGTGTTAGTGGAAGAGTGATCCTGCCATGGGGCGATGAGTAGCGTCGGAGGATTAGCTTCTCGCTTGTGGACGGTATATATAGCTAGCGCCTTTCTATATAGTTTCTTTTTCGTTCCTAGTAATCCTATCTATTCACATTTGTTGTGGGTTTTTTTTATTCTTGTAGTTAATTTCCTTTTCCATTCTGCTCTACATTTTCAATCTATTCGTTATCCAATCGTTTCTTCTTCACCTTTCCACTCGCTATACACTATCAGTTTTAAATTATTATCAAATAAGTTTGGTTTTTGTTGTTGTATTCTGCCCTCCTCTCTTCGTTTAGCGTATCTTTAATTGCTCTTCAATTATACACAGCATGCGCATGTTACGAAAAACCCTTAAGTCACGCACAGTGTTGTGTTCGATACAGAAGTTTTCCTAACGTTTTCATACTTCTTGGATTTTTCATCAATTTTTTAGCCAATCCAGAGTGGTTGAGGCGCAGGTAAGGTAAAATCAAAAGACCTAGCACAGTCGAATTTCGACCAGGGCACAAATGAAAAAGTCTATCGCATAAAAGGCATGAGGTGGGAGAGGAGGTGTTATAGCCTGCCCTGTGTGTTCGAAGGGACATTAGAGGGAAGCAAGTTTAAACTGTAATGAGATAATCGGTAAACTGTTGGTAAACCAGATAGAGCAGGATGTCCGACAGCGAGATGATGCCGATCACCTTCTTGTTCTCGTCCACCACGACCAGCCGATGCACCTCGACACGCACGATCCGCTCCATGATGGTGTAGAGCGTTTCGTCCAGCGCGCAGTGGTGCACACCCTCGAACCACGCGTTCCGGTGCTCGTTTGCCTTCTTCAGCGATACGTCCAGATCGTTGTACGTTTTCTCTGCCGCCAGGTTCTGGAAACGAATGGAGAAGAAGATGTCAGTTCGTCTGCAAGTAGGACGAAACACGAATTGCCAGAGAAACGAAACTCACAATGACATCAAACTTGGCGTAGATGTCCGTCAGCCGTCCTTCGGAGTCGACCATTGGCAGGGCGGACACGCGCCTATCCACGAACTTGTGCAGCGCCGTGATGATGCTGGTGTCTTCCGTGGCCGTTTCGATGTTGTTGTAACTGCCGATGCGTATCTCTCGGAGGGTTTTCTGCATATACGATGGCTTTGGTAGTTCATTTATCTGTGGAAGACGTTATCGTTAGTGCCGTTCTCATAACTTCACACTCGTCCGGGCACACTGCGGCGCTTACATATAAAAATAGGAATCTAAGTATCCTCTTGTGAGTCAGTATGTACAAGACGTTGCCGGTGACCGGATCAATCACTGGCAGCCGGTGGATGCGGTTGTGCACCAGCATCTTGATGGCATCATACAGCGACGCGTCTGGCCCGATGCTGACGAGTTTCTTCACGTCCTCCTGGAGCACCTCTGCAATTGGGAGATTATCGTACAAACGTTATTATCTGCCAGCATCGTCACGTAGCGCATCGTCTACACTTACTTCGCCACGTGTCCAGCTTGTGCTCCTCGAGCTCGTCCATCGACGCGTTCGGTGATTTGTAATACATTTTTAGAATCTTGATGAAATCGGTGATCGTCAGCATGCCGACAAACTCCTGGCGCTTCGAGTCCCAGAGCGGCGCGGCGCGGACACCATTATAGACGAGCGCGTAGAATGCCTTCTTCACCAGTAGCTGCGTGTCGAACACGACAAGCTTAGCCGAGGTCGGCACCAGATCGTAGCACTTATGAAATCGGAAGAACTTGACGAAGATCTGTGACTCATCTTCCTCTGCAAATGGAGACAAGAAAAGTGGAAACAGCAGAGTTAGAGAAGGATACTATAACATTTTGGTTTGCATTTTCCAACAAGAGTTTTATAGCGCAAGTAATCAACTTTCATTTTCCGATCAAAAATTTTCAACCCCCCGCGGCAAACCTTTCTTGAGCAGCTCCGCCAGATGCTGCTTCCAGGCGCTCGAGATCGCCTCGAACTCTTTTATGCTCTCCAACGGGTACGTTTCGGTGTTGAAGAAATCGTGGTAGCCGGCCCCCAGAACCAGCCGGCCGGCGTAGTTCGAGTAGAAATGCAACGTGGGCCATGGCTCCCGGCCGGCAAACCAGCGCCGCCTGCAGCCATAGTTGGAGCGTTTCTTATGGTTACTAATTTTCTTAAAGTTTGGATTCACATAACACACTGCAACGGGCGCGTGTACGCACACACGCACGCAAACACACAAACGAAACGGTTTGAAGATAAGAGAGAGGAGACAAGGTAAAACACATTAGGCGCGCAGAGACCAACCGTACATCTCTCCTGCAGGTGATACGGGTTTGAAATCGTTCCCAGCGTATCACGCAGATGCACATAAGGTACAGAAAGTGTGCTGTTTTGGAGCGAAGTTAAGCGAGTGGTGCTTGTTACTGTGCATGCGTTAAGGGGACACAAACAACTGACAAATCGAGATACCGAGTGTGTGTGTGTATGTGAAAATGTGCATGTGATGAATGGAACCGAGATGCATGATGTTTGTGCACAATAAGATACTTTCAGATTTTGTTTCTAAAGCCTCCACTGATGCTGCTTCCATCCGGCTCGGAACAGGACGCTAAGCAGCAACTACTGTCCTGGCTCAGGCTGCTGGCACTAGAGCAGGCAGAGCTGGTGAGAATGGACGCGATGCTAAGATTACGCTGGCTCTGCTCGTCATCCGTCATGCTGATGCCGCTTCCGAAGCGACTGAGACTGTTCCACGTCCCAATGCCCGGATCCATCGATTGGCTCTGTATGTTTGTTAGCACACTGCTACATTTCGGCGGGGGGAGGATATGAGGGATTAGATTTGCGATCCACTACACAGCAATTAGCTTAACATTCACACTGTGTGTGCGTTGCACTAGGGCAGTGAGGTGAGTGAGTAGACGATGTTCACATGAACACTATACTATGGTGGGATTGTTATTTGAATGTGCAAACATCGAAATTTCCTTCTGGCAGCTAGGATTCTTCTCCACTTGAAACGCAAACTGAAACGGCGTCTTCAAGGCGCTAACACCGTAAACTAGTTTATTTTTGATGATCACTATGCCACAGCCTCACACACACAGTGGTGTCGCTTACACACACCTACGTGACACTAATTGATGGCATCTAATGAATGTCAGATTCGTTTTCAATTTACATCTCTACTCTGCTGACGGTGCCAAGAGTAGCGAGACGAACGCCCCAGAGTTCCCGAGCCGTGTTTCGCTTGCTCGTTGACAGCACTGAAATCAGTCATTACTCGCTTCTGGTGAAGGCGAGAGCATCTTTCATCTCGAACTATACAACAGCTTGGGGACATCTTTATCTCACCGATTGCTTCAAACCTGCACGAGAGCAATGACCTGAAGCTCTCAGAGAGCAATCTCTAACAGCTGCAGCCGCACCATGTCCTCGCGTAAATCACTGAGAATCGCTGGTTCCGTTCCGAAAGTTTCTCCCCCGTTGGTATCTCGCTTCAACAAAAGCGTCACTTCCTTGAACAGCGCGATCGCGCCTCCCCATAGGATAATCGAGTAATTAGCAATGGCATCCGCCACACGCGACACACCCGGCGACAATCATGCTTCACAGCAACCTCTTCCCCACCAGGCTCGCCTAGACACAATCGACAACACCCACTTGTCGAAAATGAAGATTAAAAATATCATTTTCTCTTTTTGCTTGCACGACAGCGGGATCGATCAGCTGTGGGGGAAGCAGGCTCCTGCAGCGGGTTTTTCTTTGTGACAACCCACACAACAGTGCAGTGTAGGTAGTGAGCCACCCTGAGGGAAAATGAATGATTCATTCTTACCACAGATCAGCGCGCATCAGCAGCAATGCGTCGTTTTAATTGATCGCGATTTATCAAACTGCTCCGTATCCGCGCAAGCACCACACACCCGGCGCTATTAATAAAACACACACATCTCACACATTGGCGCTGTTAATGGCAATGCGAAGGTAGAGATCGTGCCCCTGTGCTTGGCGTGTTCGGGGTCCATATGATCTTGGTGAAAAGTGGACGACGTCGTACGCACGCAGCCAGCAACCCATCACGTGACGTCATTTAGCCGAGACTGTAAAGGAAAACTACTCGCACACGGAAGAAAAAGCCAGCCCATGCGGGCGATGAGTTGAAAACAAAACAGGAAAATATTCTAATGTGTCCCTTCTTCTAGATTGACTTCGTTGTTTTACGCTCTGTCTCGTTCCTAAATGCACTCGAAAACACACGACAGGAACACGCGCGTGTGAGTTGTAAAATGATTTCCAATATTTTCGTACTAGGCTGCTATTTTTAACCATCAATCATGGCACGAGAAATGTATAACAGCAAAACCAGCGTTTTTTTCCCTACCCTGGCACTGCGGAAAAAGTATGAAAACCTATTCGTTATTTGTTTTTCTGTGAGCGCAAGACGAACTGCAAAGTGATTGAACAACTGGCGCACGAACGAAGGTGTTGCATTGTTAGACAATTGGTGTGGCGCTCGTCTATCTACCGCACATCATTAGTAGTTGGGCTGGTGGTTTAGGTTTCAAACACATTCTAGACACACTACACAGAACACCAAGTTAGAGAATAGGATGTGGTGTCGTGTACGCAGAAGAGACAGCTTTTTTGTACGATAGCAACAACAGAACACTGCTTATCAAAGATCAAGATTAGCACTGATCACCGGATAGGGGGGAACTACACGCTTATCGTCCCGTGGAAGGAATGGTACGACGGCGCATTGGGATAATATTTACACAATAATCACACAACGCAAAAGGTGCGAATCTCGCGCGTCCGAATGAGATGGCACAACGGACCAACCAAGAAACTATCGATTTGTTTACTGCGATAAAAGAAATCCGAGAGATTACGATCACGGCACAGTAACGCTACACCACACACTCGCGCGCGCACTACACCCCACAAAGCACAGCGGGAAAACACATTCCAGGCACGCGAAAACCGAGCTCGGCGCGCGTCACACGTTCACAAGGAAGAGGAAGTGTAGCCAAAATTCCAACGCAAAACGCGGCTTATTTTGTTTTTAATCCACCCCCTGGGGTGTGGCGGGTGTACAACACTCTTCCGAATCCACCGTGCGACTGAGCCGTGTGCTGGTCCGGGTTGAGCTTGTGCTGTTGCTGTTGTTGCTTCCGCCCCTGACGACAACAAACGATGCCACCCCATACCTGCGCCGCTCTTGATGCTGCAGCATCAGCATCATGCGCACAAGAGCAATTCCTTGCCAGGAGTCAACCGGCCGCGCAACATGAATGAACGGGAGCGGGTGGCGGGCGTGTACCAAACAGTGGAGTGCGACGGGATGATCGTGCCCCGATCTTGACCGATCTTGACCGAGAACAGAGCGAGACACCGCGGACATTCAAGACACCACGATGGCGCGATGGTGTGCGCATGTCCGGTGAGCGTTTCGGAATGTCTCGCAGGGTCAAAAACGCTGTTTGCTTAGGTGCGACGGTAAAAAAATGAGAGAAACAAGAGCGTCATCGTTGCCTGAGAACTCAATCGTGCGCTATTGACGGATAGTTTACAGACTTCGGACTCGGATCACGCATGATCGCTCTGATGATGGTGCGTCGTAAGCGTCACGAGACGTCACCGGTGCCTGTCAAGAAGTCCTTGATAGGCAAATTGATGGTTGGGATTTGCAAAAGAAGTGAAGTGTGATAAGTCACGATATTTTTTTCTTCTAATATAAGGACCAGCAGTATTGGAGTGCGGAAATGTCCGAGGACACACTGAGTGCTGCTCGCCACCGTTGTCTGCAACTACCTCGTTAATAAATCTTCCAACTGTCACAAACAATTTGACATTTATGACCGGTAACATTTTCCACAGCGCATCACAGGTATCCACCTCATTTGTTTGCACGTTGCTCTCAAATTGCAGCCTCTGTCTGGTATATTCGCCCGAACGATGGCCTCGGCAAGACGGGTTAATTTTTGGCAATCTATCAACCAACGGTGCTGCTCGACACACACTTCAGCCCTCGAGTTCATGTGTGAGTGTGAGTAAAAGGCATCACAGCCAGCCGTCTTTTGAAGAGTAGTTGGTATCGATCACGTAAGCTTTATAAATACACACCGCGACTTGGCCATATCGGAAAACTCACCTAGATCGGACAGAGGAACCTTCTCCAGGAATGGATCGGCCACTGGCAGCTGAAATGGATCAGAAAGCGAACAAAAAACACTTTAATAAAACAAGGCACATACTGATGCACGCTACTGATTGAGGATTTGGTAGAGGAGATGAACAATATTGAAGAAGATCGTTTCATTTGGAACATGTGAGACATTACGTTTTGACTGTTGTGTGCGCTGGTCGAACGACGCAGGACATTCTTGCGCAGCGAGTGACTAAAGCGCGAGTACCACGTCGGTGAGGTATAGTAGTACTTAATGCTGGTCGGCATCGACGTGGACAGCGGGCAGTCACCGAACTGACTGGGTGAGACCGGACTGCTGATAGATCGCCCAGAGTGGTAGCGCTCGCGGGCTGCGCCGGCCGCTGTTTGGACGACATGTCCATTGGAT
>KZ067680.1:42432-58581 GCA_002091845.1 Anopheles cracens | reverse complement strand
CCAACCCGATCCTCTGTGAAGTCAGCGCGAATCTTTCCAACGAGAAGTAGATCTAAAAGGCTTTTTTTCGCAGCACCACACACCACACGTGGTTGTGCGCCTGTCGGGAATGTGTGTGTGTGTGTGTGCGTTTATCGGCCCCACTTGAGGGTCTAATGATTACCGGATAACAGCGAGCGATAAGACTGGCTACATCTGGAGCCACACCATCCAGAGTACGATTGTGTGTGCGTTTTATTGCGTATCGCAAATCTCGGGCGAGAGATGTGTGCCTGCTGATGATGATGACGGTGGTGACGTTTCGGTTGTGCGATTTGTGCGATACACTAAGTCTTCTTAGCTGCGAACTCTTCTTGGGAGCCCTATGCCACCTAGCCACTACTAGAGTTGTGAAGAGTGCTCTAATATGTTCTTCAGACGTGTGATGTGCGCACTGCCAACTCTCTCTCTTTCACTCTCTTGAGACATTTACATTTTCGGGAGCTTCTGCGGGAGGTGGTGCAAAATGATTAAGCGCTGTTTAATCCGTGCCCCCTTTGCTCCCCACTGTAGATTGCAAGTTAGTAAACAGTAAACAACCGGCACAGTAAAAGCACAGCATCACACCCCCTTCTCGGGAACTTGCAATCTTAGCGGACTCTACCACACCCCGCAGCAGTCAGAAGAATATCGTCAGGGGCAGCGGCACCTTCCCACCGACACCGAAACTGTTCCATTGCGCAACGCGTTGGACGACTACAGTACAGGGGTGAAAAACAGTTTTATTGCCAATTAGTCACCGCGCGCTGTTGGCGTCTTCGTCTTTCAATTAAGATGGACACTGCTGGCGGTTACGTACGGCTGTGCGTGTATTTTGGAGAGCGGCAGCTTGGTGGTGCTTATCAACAATATTCTTGTGTTTATTAATAGCCCGATAGACAAGTTGACGCCGAAAGCAATTGGAGGTTGATCCCGGATCGTGATGCCACCCCCCGAAGGGGTGTTAAGTGGAATTGTCAAACAAAGCGAACGTCACGCGAACGTGTGCGAAGAGCGTATAAATCTCTTATTTTATTGTTTCGTTCCCAGAGCGTGGGTATCGCAATCTAGCGTTGGTTATAGACCCCTGTTCTAACTCGAACACTTTACGCACACGAACGCACTTCAGAAACAAACAGTGTTGGTCTCAATGGCGGTCGGTAGGCTCATCACTCGTACACACAGCGTTGTGTACAATAATGAAAAACGTAGGTTATTGTGCAGTAAAAGCAATTATCGTGACTGCCTTCCTCCCACTTTAACGTTGGCCGAGGTTGGCGCCAGTCGGAAGCGCCACATGCACCCAGAGACGGCGATCTCCATCATCATCATCTTCACCTCCTTCACATGACACTAATTCCGTTTTGCTCATTCAATTTGCAGCAAGTGGCATGGGGCAGGGAAGTTAGATCTTTCTTTGTCCAGAGTGCAGTGATTGCATCGATCGGTAGTCGATCGTCACGAGGGAGAACGATAGTAGAACCGATTCAAAACCGGGGTGCTAATTTGATACAATTCACGTGTCAACTTTGACAGGTCGACACGTTCAGCGGCGCGATGGTGCCGATCGCTTAGATAGAAACCGGTGAGCGTAGGTGACGTGCATGCGATTAGAATACTATTAATTAAACGGCATATTCAACAGCGGATGTAACGAGTTCAGATCTTCCAAAAGAAATATGATCCTTTTAATTTAATAGAGCAATTTAACTCACGATCGAAAAGAATATTTTGCGATGCAAAATGGAGCAACCCCTGTGTGTGGTTTGATGATCTTTCCTTTCTCTAGATTACTATGCGTTATCTCCTCACGACAAGATGCTCGACGAAACTGAGCCAATTGCAATACAATGTATGCGAGATCTTTGATCCACGAACTTGATACCCTCGCAATACGCCTAGACGGTATGCAATGCGCACATCATCCCATACGTTCAGCGGCGCGATGGTGCCGATCGCTTAGATAGAAACCGGTGAGCGTGGGTGACGTGCATGCGATTAGAAGACTATTAATTAAACGGCATATTCAACAGGGGATGTAACGAGTTCAGATCTTCCAAAAGAAATATGATCCTTTTAATTTAATAGCTCACGATCGAAAAGAATATTTTGCGATGCAAAATGGAGCAACCCCTGTGTGTGGTTTGATGATCTTCCCTTTCTCTAGATTACAATGCGTTATCTCCTCACGACAAGATGCTCGACGAAACTGAGCCAATTGCAATAAAATGTATGCGAGATCTTTGATCCACGAACTTGATACCCTCGCAATACGCCTAGACGGTATGCAATGCGCACATCATCCCATAGATTGTTCGATTTTATCCGATCTTTTCGACGTTGGTGGCACTGAAGAGTCAGAATGCGATGATGGGTTTGGGAGAAGAAAAACGATGTTTGCTTTGTACACTTACCCCTCTTGAGTCGCGGAAAAGAATTGCAGCGTGATACGGATCGAGCGTACCGTCCGCCCGTAGTCCTCGCGTTGCTCCCAGCGATGCTCGACGACGTTCTGCCAGTTCGGCCGAAGCCCTTCGCATGTGTGCGGCTATATTGGAAAAATCAAATATCTGAGATTAGGATCATTCTAGCTTAAAAGACATATGTGGGGCAGAGTTTATAAAAAGCGTCAAATGCATTTCTCTGTAACAGGAAGTTACGGTTCGATAGCGATCATATTTCGTCATACTGTTGCTGACCCCTCTTGAGTCGCGGAAAAGAATTGCAGCGTGATACGGATCGAGCGTACCGTCCGCCCGTAGTCCTCGCGTTGCTCCCAGCGATGCTCGACGACGTTCTGCCAGTTCGGCCGAAGCCCTTCTCATGTGTGCGGCTGTATTGGAGAAATCAAACATCTGAGATTAGGATCATTCTAGCTTAAACGATATATGTGGGGCAGAGTGTATAAAAAGCGTCAAATGCATTTCTCTGTAACAGGAAGTTACGGTTCGATAGCGATCATATTTCGTCATACTGTTGCTGACACTACATCGCATGCACTCTATTGTGGTGCGCCGCTCTTTAGCAATCACGAAGAGGAACACTACTTGACCCGGACATGTCGCCGATGTCAGGAAACAGACAACACCGCTCCAGTGGGGAGACAGTGAGTAACATGGTCGATAAACGCACAAAAAACTATTACGACAAAAATACCCTTGATACAAGAATTGATGCGTCACGCGTTCGTCGCGGTCTTCTTTGCGTGTGTGTTGCGCGTTCCAAACCGGGTTGTCCGAGTTGTGCCATGAATGTGCAATAGTTCTCGAGGGACCTATTGGATACATGTTAGAAATCAACAAGCACAAAAAACGCCCGTTTGATTTGCAAATGACAACGATCGTTTTCGCTCGAAGGTCGACTTCGGTCGGGCCCCTGGGAAGAGAGTGTGTTCCAGAGTGTACACGGCGGAACCAGTTGCATTCGTTTTGCATTCGATTCAAGGTGGTTTGCAAAACACCTCCTCCGTCATTAGATGGCGCGTTACTCCCCTCCGCAGTCGCATTGGTTCCAGAATTCCGGTTTACTTCAACGGGGAACTCCTCCGGAGGTTATACCTCTTTCGTTCCCACGTCACAACATCGGATCTCCAGCCATGGGGCAGGTCAGTGAGAAGTCGTTTAGTAGTGCGCAGTTTGCACACAATTTGCAGAAGTACCTTCTGCAACAACAACAAAACTACACAGAGAGAATCCCATGATTTATAGCGCCCCCATTGTATCGTAGGAGTTTTGGTCGTTTAGATGGATATCTCGCCTTCCAGTGGGCGGACGAATGAATTAATCCAATTATAGTAATATATTAGCACATCGGCACAGTACCGATGCCAAGCCCAAAGCCAGCAATAATATGTTACTGCCATCAGACAGGGTGGGCCAAACCCGTAAGAACGACCGAACCGTTCCTCCGTTCGATCAACTTCCAACAAACCACCTTCCAGCCCCCGGGCTGCCGTGACCGAGCACAACTGGACACTTCTAATCGACGTCTCGATTTGCATACACCGTCGTTTTCGATGTGTGTTTGCCTGTGATGAAGCTGCGTCGTGAGCGCGTAGCTTAACCGGGTCTGAAAAGAAACGCAACGCAGCAGCGTTACTCCTCCGCCCAGCAAAATTTGCATAATAGCATACTCCGCTGACGCCATCATCAAGAACGCGCGCGCGGCGAGAGCTTGCGCGAGTTGGACGTGCCTCCACTTCGTAAACACACAACCGGTGTCGCGCGGTTTTCGCTCGGTCCATTCACTCGCCATTATTTCTGGTCCCACTGTTTGCTCTGTTTATCGATTCCAAGCCGGCCACCTCTAGCTGGAGAGGTAGGTGCTCCGCTTCTCTTCTAGTTCCCGTCGTTGCACAGCGCGCGAGCAACGTCGATTGCATCAAAACATGTTTTTCCACATGTTTTGTTTATTCCCATCGGGACACCTTCATTGGACACTTAAAGCAGCACGATCAGGAGTATAAGAGTGTTGTTGTGATACAGAAGAGCCGATAGCAACACAATTGCTCTTAAAGATACGATATTCATTGTCTGAGGAATTGATTCTCTTAGCTCAACGCGTATGTATGTGAGAAAAAAAAACTAAGAATGATTCACATGGATGAATGTTCACCTATGTTATGTTCTCTTTTTCAGCAGATTCTAGCTGGTTGAAACGTTGCTCATTGGGAAGGAGGATATGTTCGTTTGCTCTGTACAAGTACCGGTGATTCTCTAAATATGCCACCGATTCGACAACAAATTTATCAAAAATTTCCAAAGTAAAACTGCATTCTGAATCCCTGTTCCGAAAGCGGATTCCATCGATTCTCGATTTCGCACCGGCAAATTCCGTCTGTTTACAAACTCGCCAGTAAACAACAACATCGTTCGCTATGGTAACTGCGTCCGCCGAGCGTGGCGGGAGTCAGGGGAGAAGGTTTACACACCAAACCAGCAACTTCTGGCCACACGCCAACCACTCACTCACAAGAAGACGCGAAAGACACGCTTACGTAAGTGCGCGCCTACGGCACGAGAAACCGAAGAGAGACCGAAAAGTGGCGGCAGTGTGGACACAAAACACGGCGTGCTTATTTATATACACCCACCAATAAAAGCGATGGTTGCCGTGAAAAACAACAAGAAGAAAGTCAACGATTGTACCCTCGTCTTGCCGGCAGCGAGCGCCAGCGATAATTGGCAGCTCGTTGGTGATCTCAGAGCACTCCTTTATATCTTGATTACATTTTATGGCTGTGATGTATAACATCTCATAATGTCTCGAAGAACTCCAAGACGTTGTTTGGAGCTTGGTCACGAACGACTCCATAAGCCTTTGCCCACACAACGAAGTCAAAACAGGAACTCTAGTATGATTCTTCCTCGGCTAAACACTGCCTACAACCCGTCCCCTTCGTACTCCGTGCCTCCTTCCTTGTTTGACGCTCTCATTTCGGTCCCCACTCTTACCAGTAGCGGTTTTACCTTCGCGCAGAATTTTGTTATAGATTTTGTACGTCGACTCGCAATCGTCGAGAATTCGGCGCGTCTGGTCGACATCCAGCGAACGCGATCGCGTCCGGAAGTCCTCCCTCGGGTGGGCAATCAATCCGTCGCCGTCACCGGCACCAACACCACCACTTCGTCGGTCCACCGAATGGTCCTCACTGATCGACGCGTGACGCGTACGCCCACCCGGCCAGATGTGGGCCTTCTTGCCCAGGTGCTTCAACATCTCCGTGATCGAGTGGTGATGATGGCTGCCACCCGTTCCGCCCTTCTCGCGGTTGCGCTTCTCGTGATTGTTGTTCGAAGACTTCGACGTCGACGAGTGGCCACTGTCGATGCTGCTTTGCGAGATGCTCTGGGTGAGCTTCCGGGCGAAGCTACTGTTATCGAACCGGTTCCGGTACCCGAGCAGCCGGTTGTTGGAACTGTTCGAGCTGGACACACCGGACGACGCGTACTCGTCCAGCGAATGGAAACCGTGGTTGCGCTGGAACAGCAGATTGCGCTGATGGTCGGATGTGAGCGGGTACGCCGGATGCTGGTAGGCACCGGTGTGCGTGAAGTACTGATGGTCCGTCTTGTACTCGTAGATGTCGTCCAGGTCGTGCGGAAAGTAGCCGGCAGTGTTGTAATGGTGGCTGTTCGGCGGTGAGCACGCACTCTCGAGCGAACCGCGCCGCGCGTTCTGTGAAAGAGATGAATTTAGAATCGTGTGGTCGCACGTCCCCGCCACCGTCGTCAAACTTACCGGATTGTAAACGTTCGAGCGTGGATCCGGCGTGCGCTTCGACATACGCTTGACGCCGTTCGCTCCGGCACTTAGTTCCGAACACTGGCTGCCGCCACGGTTTTCCGGGGACTTGCGACCGCGCGGTATCGAGATGCCTAGATTGTAGTACTCCTGGGGCGATGTCGGTGAGCGTACCGAGGCACCGGACATAATGTGCCGCGGACTGGATGCCAGACGATAGTCTATGAATGTAGACGACAGGCAATAGTGTATAAAAACGACACGATCTCCCATGTGGACACTAGCCAGCAGAATGCGTGTGTGTGTGTGAGAGAGGTGTGTGCGTCGCTCATGAAGGATCGCTTATCCGATTAATTAAAAATCAAACACGTTTCCGGTGCTTTTAGCACCCAATAAACAACCGACATGGAACGAGAGGAGTAACGATCGACTCACGATTGCTAGTGTTTGTAAAAACTCCATCTTCGTTCTTGCGTGACCGGCTAATTGAACATTCACGCAAAAACCACAACCTCACGCACACACACATACGCTCTGCTGCTAGTTATATTATGCCAATAGGATACAAGATCCAGAAGGAACTAACCTTCGCTAGCGAGCGACACCTGCGACTCATCTATACTCTGGGATCGATCGTTCGGTGTACGATGGTGCTGGCTGCTGCCGCTCGACGACATTGTCGATGACGATCCCCCTTGCAGTGTCTGGTTCGAGGAGTTGCCACCGACGACGCTACCGTTCGCCGAGTGCCAGCTGTCCGTACTCGCCTGCTTCTCGAGTGCGTGCTGTCGAAAGAGGTGCTGAATTCCGTGCATCCTTGGTTCTATTCTCTAATCTCCCCGGTGAGCCGAAACTCTTCTGCACAGGAATGGAGTAGAGTTTAAATGCACTTGGTTTTCGCTTCACTGTGGCTGGGTGCCTAAGAATTGACCGATTGCTTAATCTCACTTTAAATATGAACACACACTATTCGTTTGTTTCCAGCTGGGTAGAACACAATTCGCAACACAGTCACATTTCTGCAGCTTCTTTTCTGGGGAGACCTAACGCGATACAAGAATGGCTATAGAAATCACTCGCACTTGTGCACATGTGCATACAATCTTCCACGAGACGGCGGTACGCAGTAGGAACACTTCACTTTTCTGCATCGGCTCAAAACTCGGACGCACTGGCTGATAACATGGCGGCGCACACAACGCTTGGATATTCTATTTAAAGAGCTTGTATCTCATCACACCGTTGTTGGGTCCTCTCCTTGCGACCCGAATAGTAAATGAATCCAGAAACGTTTACCAACGAGCGACACCAGTTTTCTGTAGATCGAGCGTGTCTTTTATATGACCTCTTATCTCGACGCTTCTCCTAATCACTGCACCACTTCCAACTCGATACTGCTATTCAAGAAACTCGGTGCAACGTCCCGAGAGCGTTCCAAAATGCGTCGTTCGCGTTCAACAAACGATCAACGACTGAACATTACGACCGGCGGCCGGTCCCATACCGAGCGCGAACCAAACGGGCTTGTGGTTGTTCTCTTGCCTCCCCGCGAGACCAGCATGACGTTTCGTTCCAATGCTCCCCACCAGCCGTTTCCACCTTTGGTATTTGCGTCCGGAATGGTGGTACATGGAACGTAAAGGAAAAAACCAGCTGTTGCTGATGACTGTGTTGTATCCCTTACGAGACGGCGGTACGCAGTAGGAACACTTCACTTTTCTGCATCGGCTCAAAACTCGGACGCACTGGCTGATAACATGGCGGCGCACACAACGCTTGGATATTCTATTTAAAGAGCTTGTATCTCATCACACCGTTGTTGGGTCCTCTCCTTGCGACCCGAATAGTAAATGAATCCAGAAACGTTTACCAACGAGCGACACCAGTTTTCTGTAGATCGAGCGTGTCTTTTATATGACCTCTTATCTCGACGCTTCTCCTAATCACTGCACCACTTCCAACTCGATACTGCTATTCAAGAAACTCGGTGCAACGTCCCGAGAGCGTTCCAAAATGCGTCGTTCGCGTTCAACAAACGATCAACGACTGAACATTACGACCGGCGGCCGGTCCCATACCGAGCGCGAACCAAACGGGCTTGTGGTTGTTCTCTTGCCTCCCCGCGAGACCAGCATGACGTTTCGTACCAATGCTCCCCACCAGCCGTTTCCGCCGTTGGTATTTGCGTCCGGAATGGTGGTACATGGAACGTAAAGGAAAAAACCAGCTGTTGCTGATGACTGTGTTGTATCCCTTTAGCTACACGTTACAGGTCCTCTAAGTCTGGGAGAAAAAAACATACACAGCAAACGACGCCCCCACTGTGAACCTCCACCCGGCCCATTCGTACCTCATGGCGAGCTAATTTATGGAGAAATCATGTCGACTTCACACTAAACTTGCCCCTCGCGTTCAATACGCCCCATGTCCCTCGCACGAGGAGGAGAAGTTTCACACGAGGATAAAGCAGCAATCATGGAACTCAGGTGTACGCAACAAAAAACAAAAAGGATGTCCCTCACGGTGGGATTCCTGTCCGTTGCGCCGTTTGTTGTCAAATCTGTCTTTCTCGTCTGTGTGCGTGGTGTTGTGGACAGACGGAACCGTGTCCAACTCCATCTCTACTGCCGCCCGTTGCAACTGTAACCATAGCGCACAAACCGAGTGTACGGGACAGGGAAATGCACAGAATAAAACATAATTGAAAAATCACAACAATGTGCGCACGGCGAGCTCGTTATCGTGTCGCATTCAATCTGTGCCACTGTACGCCCAGCGGTATCTGCAACAATCTGGTACAAACTTCGGATGCGACAACCGTGCCCACTGCTACACGAGGAGCAATTAGTAGCAGGCAGGTATTATTGCATCTAATTAAGCACGCGTTTATTTTGTACATATCAAGCTTCTATCTCTGATATGCTGAGAGTGAAAGAGAGCCTAATTTAGCCACAACACATTTTGACGAGATTGTTCGATTGGTTCGGCATCACTTGCAATGAGTTATATTTATATTCTTCCCCCTCCAACGAACAGGGATACTAGCACGTGGTAGCGTAGCCGCAGCAACGCACACAAAATCGATCCCTGCACCGAATTTCGACAGCGAAATACACCAAACGAATGTCAAGGTCTAGCTTTTCGAAGGAACCACAACAGAAATCAATACAAGCAAAACACGGGATACGCCGGTTGCTGAGAGAAGTGCACAAGTGCACAGTGTGCGGGAGTGTTGTTTTTTTTTTTGTCCGTAGTTGCGACTAAAACTGCGGTCGAAGATATTAGAAAGAGTATTAGTGCCGTTGCCAAAATTTGAAAGCTTTTATCCGCAACATGCTGCCACCACCGTTGGAAGCGACTTAAAACAGAGAACCTTCTGTCGCTATTTTGGCTCGATATTGATTATAATTCCACACACATACACAAACACACACGGAACCCTTTGCCGATGGCTTGTTCCGCTGAAAGAGATGTCTCTCCGTGCTCCGTTGATTGCTCCGTGCGGCATAAAGGGCAGAAATATTCGTTGCGAAAGTGGACACCCCACGCGCCTCAGCGATTGATGGCTGCTTTGGGTAAATTAATTCAATCATATCTAATTAAACCCCGGTACAGCAAGGCTACGCCACCGCCGTCGTATGGAGAGACCCCCGGACCACCCGACCACGGTACTGTGGTAGCCCTGATGAGTTACTGAGATAGGTTTCGATATCTGGTGGTCGCTCCCCGTGCGTCGCCGGCAAAGGTCACATCACACATCAGATTGCGCCGCCGGGCATCAGCAGCTCGCCTGAGACGATCGTTAAGCGAAACGAGCAAAACAAGCCATTTACGCACTTGCTACAGCTGCCCAAGGCTGGAAGGATGAGTAGGATTGAATTAGATTGGTGATCCTATATCCTTTTCGAAGTGGGAGAACCGCTCGGAACGATCTGTACCGCATTTTAATTTCAGTAATTCGATAAGCAAGGGCTTTTGCGAATCGGGCGAACGTTTTTCCCACGGACTCGTTTCCGCTGCATCCATATCCATTTCCGAGCTTTATTTACGCGCTCTCGCAAACAACGTAAACCATCTCTAAATTAACACACAGTGGTGTCGGCGATACGGATCACACACATACACAAACACACACGGAACCCTTTGCCGATGGCTTGTTCCGCTGAAAGAGATGTCTCTCCGTGCTCCGTTGATTGCTCCGTGCGGCATAAAGGGCAGAAATATTCGTTGCGAAAGTGGACACCCCACGCGCCTCAGCGATTGATGGCTGCTTTGGGTAAATTAATTCAATCATATCTAATTAAACCCCGGTACAGCAAGGCTACGCCACCGCCGTCGTATGGAGAGACCCCCGGACCACCCGACCACGGTACTGTGGTAGCCCTGATGAGTTACTGAGATAGGTTTCGATATCTGGTGGTCGCTCCCCGTGCGTCGCCGGCAAAGGTCACATCACACATCAGATTGCGCCGCCGGGCATCAGCAGCTCGCCTGAGACGATCGTTAAGCGAAACGAGCAAAACAAGCCATTTACGCACTTGCGACAGCTGCCCAAGGCTGGAAGGATGAGTTGGATTGAATTAGATTGGTGATCCTATATCCTTTTCGAAGTGGGAGAACCGCTCGGAGCGATCTGTACCGCATTTTAATTTCAGTAATTCGATAAGCAAGGGCTTTTGCGAATCGGGCGAACGTTTTTCCCACGGACTCGTTTTCGCTGCATCCATATCCATTTCCGAGCTTTATTTACGCGCTCTCGCAAACAACGTAAACCATCTCTAAATTAACACACAGTGGTGTCGGCGATACGGATGCCTTCCTTATAGTGCAACGAATATCAAGTGCATGCAAATGGCTTACCGCAGGCCGAAAAAAAGTGAAACGGAATAGAATACGGAGACCTCCGAGAACACGAGCCGTAGCTTCCTTTGCTATGCTAAATCGGTGAAAAACACATATGCACACACCGTGCGCAGCATATAAACAAACAGGGGAGGGAACATGAAGCGCAAATAAAACAAGAAAAAAAAACAATGGAAAATGTCAAATGACGATTGACGCGCGGTATAATGTTGCAAACTGCATTCGCTTGCACAATCCACACACCCACAGAAACCGAAACCGTATGTTTTAGAGCGTTTTTTTTTGTTGCATTCATCCTCTGTTTCTGGCTTCATTTTCCGGCACTCATTTAATTTGCTTGTTGTCGGAATTTCATCGACCACACATACTGGGATGGTCAGTGGACAGGCGGTAAAAAATTGCCAAGAATGCACCTTAACACGATCCCAACGGGAAAGTGAGGAGATATATGGAAAATAAAAATAAATTAATTCCCCACCTACGGTTCCAGACAATTTGACGCCCTTTGCAGACAACCGGGCAGGGGATATAAACGAAATTGCGACTTGCGAAATTAAATATAATTGAGAACACCGAACGATGGGTTGGTAAGGAAGGATGGAACGACTCGGTGAAACGAGAGATGTAAAAGTGATACTTAGAGCCGGAAGTGTTTGGGAAAGCGAAAATAACAAAGTTTCTGTTTAATATTAAATACGGCATAACTGTTTAGACAACCCAAGTAACTTGCGTGAATGGTGAAGAGTTCATCTAAAATTGCACCATTACGAGGGTTTATGAATTTTTAAGATACATGGCCACAAGACTTGACAAAAATCCACTCTTATGCATTGAATCAAATTTGGTTGTTGTAAAGGTCATAAAAATAAACATTAACAGTCAAAGGATCTTCGCATGATTGAACGATAACTTTCTTTTTATTACAAATTTACCTGTATAATTAATATCCGACTAAATGAAGCAAAAAAGCACTATTCTGACAAATTACTTTACGCTTGTTATGCGTCTGACCTTGCAGACGTCTGTAACGCGAAGAATACTTGAAAAATAATCTCCTTCAATATTCTATTCAATTTTCATAACAAAAAAAGTGCGCGCCACACGCTTCTCAACAATGTTCATACACATCCAAAGTAGGATTTACGATACGCTTCAGCCATTCCAACCGCGCAACAGGATGAAAAGGACACATCTTCCCCAAGAAGAAGCAAAGAATGTTGCTGCTCGCAAAACCCTGTTGTGATGACCATTTCGTACATAAATCTCGTGCGTTTTTTTGCCACATCTTACCGGCGAGAGATCACTTCATAATAACCGGGCAGAAAGCGAAGATGATGATGACGATGATGATGGGAAAATCAATACGATGTCTACTCAATAACGAAAATTGCCCATCGACATCGTTAGCGCGTATGCAGGCGGGGACCCGTGTGCGAACGCCATCCCACAACTCGCGCTCGTGTATTTCTATTAGCGGATAAGGAGAATTTATGCCAAAATCGGGTCTTTGGTTTTCTGGGAGTCTGGGAGAACGATGGTTTCGTAGAATGGTTATGAGTTTCTCGCCTGCATTGTGAATAATAGATGGAAATGAAATGATGGTTTTAAAAGCATTGGTTTGGAACAGTGTAACAAAGCAGGTAAAAACAGCAAGTGAAAACAGTGAAAGATTAACAGAAACAAAGACGCAAAATATTGTTGAGAAAAATAAAAAAAAGGAGAGCATCCTCGAACATTCCTTTCCCAAACCATCTTCGCCGGTGAATAAAAAATGATGACCTACCCGTGTAGATTGCTTCCTGCTGCAATAGCGCCCCCGAGACACAACAAGACTCACACGACTGTTTCGCCGTGAGTACGGCGCCGATGACACCTTAAGTCTTCAAGAAGCTCCCGCAAGAGATGAGAAAATCGATACAATCATCTTTCTCGCCCTCTTCTGGGATCGCTTAGGTGCGCTTATACTCCACGAACTGCCCCCACTGATGAGAAGCCACTTTGAGCGGTAAAAACGCTGGATGAAAATCAAGCAGACAACTCTTACCCTTGTAGATCCTTTCTTCAAACCCGATCCTTCTCGTCTACCCGCTCTGCCAATCAACAAAGCTCGCCGATTGTGTGTTTTCACGCGCGTACGTCAGTGTGCAGTGAGAAGGTGAAGAAGGTTCTCACTAATCAGTCATCACCTCTCACCCAGGCGCATCTCACGGTTCACTCAGCAGCTCCAAACCGAGTGATATACTTGACAGTTCCACGCCTGCCGCACCTTCCGCACAACAGCGCACCATCGGAAGAAGGAGAATAATTGAGGTGCTTTATTTGCTGATTGCTGCGCTTGACACGGACACGATTCGGGCGGAGAAGACGAACGGTTCCGTGTGTTTATCTCACCGGCGTTATCGGCCACCAAACTTCACGCCATCGTGTACAGAACTCTCGCACAGGCTTCTATTTAGATAAACGGTGTTTACTGTTTTCTACTCCTCTTTGCCCACACGGGTACGATCCACCAACTCACAACCGGTGTCGAAATCGTCGCCAGACGTAGGTTAGTTCGAGATACCCCCACCAAACACAGACAGCGCCCGTAGGTCCATGCGGGGGCTTGGTTGCTTGGAGGTGAAGTTCCGCATCCAGAACCACACCAAGTCACATGGTCTGCGGTCGTGCGAACGTGAGCAAATAAGTCTGCGTATTTCTCCCTCCTCCCGCCAGCGATATTTAGGTCAACGAAAAACGATTCCCCCAGCAGCAGTAGTAGACACTCTCACCAGTGCTCTTGGGATTCCAAGTTCACGGGGTATCGAACTTCACACAGTGGCCCAACCGAAGAATGCTTCGTATTTTGGCAAACCGTTATATAACACTGTTTGTTTATTTTCGCCAAGCGCCAGTTTCCGGCATCTGTGCCGACATAAAACCATGGCGCTCCACACTGCGCCACACACGGCACCACACTGTTCCACGTGCACGGGCACCTTTTCTCTGTCCATAGTCCTAGGTACAACTGCTTGGCTCACGGGGTTTACCTTCCAACCGACGCGCGCGAGTTTCGAAAGCGTATTGAACGCGCGCTGGTGTTGTTTCGTGAGACGAGATTTTCCACCAAAGTTCTCATCCAATGGAGGCCACTCATTAGGCGAGTTCTGAGAACTTTGAGTGTAACACTCACCACCCCACGGTGGTGTTGATAACTACCCTCGTGCACATCACGAGACTCCACTGTATAGGGAGAGGAAAAGATCTTATTGTTTCTTTTTCTTGTTTGTTGGTGCACATAGCAAGCAGCTCAATGTGTTGGAAGGTACCTACCCCCATCAGAACTTTTCCATTTTCCTACATCATCACTGACCCTTAATACGCAGGTTGCCAAAGTTTGTTCTGTCAGGCCTCTACTAACCCCCTAGGTAATCCTCCCCTAAGTTCCAAAGTGGCGTGTCTGGTGCGACATGCCGTGCTACGAGGCTTTTTAGTGAATGAAAACTAGCGTTACTTTGGGTGAGAGTGTGTGCTGTAATTCTACGACGCCAATTCCACGAAAACAGCACGCTTTAGAGCACGTGCAACAACTGGATAGGGAAATGCCGGTGTCGCAAGCTCCGTAGTGGGGAGAATAATCAATAATAGTGACAGTTTTCGAAGCGCGCTGCAAATGTAATTAATAGTATATTTCCATATTTCTTATCTATTGCGTCGTTCGAACGATGTTCCAATTTATTTATTGTTTTCAATTTAATTGCTAATAAAGTGATTGCTAGAAGCTAACAAATATTTTAATACTTATCTTTTTCAGTCAACCATCGCCAGAGGAAGATTACTCTCTTTTCTCATGTGATTTTACCCATTTCGCTAAAAGTTACCTTACCAAAGCATATCCAATGTAATGGAAGATTCGCATGATCCAATACCAAAAAAATCCAAAACATCTCAAGCAACACTGATTGTGCTCTTAAAAATCTCGAACATAAACGGAAGTCATCCGAAAGAATGCACACTTCCTGCTTCCACCCGGTTGATCACGGACCTCTGGAAAGAAAATGAATTCAACAACGCCACCGAAAAACCGGCACCAGCATTAGCGCTAGAGAACTCTCAACCCACACAGCTTCCCACGTGATAAAAGCTCAAATGCGTGAAAGAACACAAAAGACGACGCAAAATACTTCCCGTGGCCTACGTGACATTCGCTCTGTTCTAGTGGGAAGAAGAAAATCCACCCTTTCTCTCTTTCTCTCTATCATGTCTCTCAGCTCCCAGCATGTGGAAAACACCCGGAATGCGCAGAATCCAAACGCCGTACCGAAATCGAGATGGAATGAAGCAAAACCAGGAATGTAAACACAGTTCGGTGTGCACCGATTGCTCACTCCCCAACATGACCCACGGAGCTTTCGGCGAAGTAAACCATGAGTGCCAGACTCCCTGGTGAGCGACGAACGGTAGGGGAAAAGTGATGTTTGTAAACGAAAAGTGAGAGTGAAAAAGCGTCGTCCTTGAGTGAACGATGGGCGACCTGGCGTCTCCACCGGCGGGACGAGCTGAGCAGGGGCTGGTGGGAAGGATGACATTTTCCTTCTCTTTTCCGCTTCTGCACTCACTCTGCTTCCCATTTCCGCCAAGGTAAGTGGAGTAATTTGCGCCAAGTGTTGCCCAAAGTGAGAAAAAATCCTGCCGAAAGCGTGATTTAGAGCAAGTGAGCGCCGGGTAAACGAACAACGCGCAATTTACTACAACTCACAACGCAGCGAGGAGGAGGATACCATCCAAAGCGCCATTGAACGTGGATATATATATTAAAGGCAAACTTACTTCATATTCAAATATCGTTTTATTTTCAACACTCCTCTCTGGCGTGATGAAATGTCTCTTGTTTTGCAAACAACAATCGTAGCCTTGACCCTTTTGCTCTGAGCGGGCGAAACAACAATTTGTTGCTGTTTCCGACATCCGACCCGTTCGCTCGCTGATCATTTCTCGCCCGCAAGTAAAAAACCCATCCGTTGTTGTGTTTGTCTTGGGAAAAAA
>KZ067680.1:21958-42422 GCA_002091845.1 Anopheles cracens | reverse complement strand
CACACACATACACAAACACACACGGAACCCTTTGCCGATGGCTTGTTCCGCTGAAAGAGATGTCTCTCCGTGCTCCGTTGATTGCTCCGTGCGGCATAAAGGGCAGAAATATTCGTTGCGAAAGTGGACACCCCACGCGCCTCAGCGATTGATGGCTGCTTTGGGTAAATTAATTCAATCATATCTAATTAAACCCCGGTACAGCAAGGCTACGCCACCGCCGTCGTATGGAGAGACCCCCGGACCACCCGACCACGGTACTGTGGTAGCCCTGATGAGTTACTGAGATAGGTTTCGATATCTGGTGGTCGCTCCCCGTGCGTCGCCGGCAAAGGTCACATCACACATCAGATTGCGCCGCCGGGCATCAGCAGCTCGCCTGAGACGATCGTTAAGCGAAACGAGCAAAACAAGCCATTTACGCACTTGCTACAGCTGCCCAAGGCTGGAAGGATGAGTAGGATTGAATTAGATTGGTGATCCTATATCCTTTTCGAAGTGGGAGAACCGCTCGGAGCGATCTGTACCGCATTTTAATTTCAGTAATTCGATAAGCAAGGGCTTTTGCGAATCGGGCGAACGTTTTTCCCACGGACTCGTTTCCGCTGCATCCATATCCATTTCCGAGCTTTATTTACGCGCTCTCGCAAACAACGTAAACCATCTCTAAATTAACACACAGTGGTGTCGGCGATACGGATGCCTTCCTTATAGTGCAACGAATATCAAGTGCATGCAAATGGCTTACCGCAGGCCGAAAAAAAGTGAAACGGAATAGAATACGGAGACCTCCGAGAACACGAGCCGTAGCTTCCTTTGCTATGCTAAATCGGTGAAAAACACATATGCACACACCGTGCGCAGCATATAAACAAACAGGGGAGGGAACATGAAGCGCAAATAAAACAAGAAAAAAAAACAATGGAAAATGTCAAATGACGATTGACGCGCGGTATAATGTTGCAAACTGCATTCGCTTGCACAATCCACACACCCACAGAAACCGAAACCGTATGTTTTAGAGCGTTTTTTTTTGTTGCATTCATCCTCTGTTTCTGGCTTCATTTTCCGGCACTCATTTAATTTGCTTGTTGTCGGAATTTCATCGACCACACATACTGGGATGGTCAGTGGACAGGCGGTAAAAAATTGCCAAGAATGCACCTTAACACGATCCCAACGGGAAAGTGAGGAGATATATGGAAAATAAAAATAAATTAATTCCCCACCTACGGTTCCAGACAATTTGACGCCCTTTGCAGACAACCGGGCAGGGGATATAAACGAAATTGCGACTTGCGAAATTAAATATAATTGAGAACACCGAACGATGGGTTGGTAAGGAAGGATGGAACGACTCGGTGAAACGAGAGATGTAAAAGTGATACTTAGAGCCGGAAGTGTTTGGGAAAGCGAAAATAACAAAGTTTCTGTTTAATATTAAATACGGCATAACTGTTTAGACAACCCAAGTAACTTGCGTGAATGGTGAAGAGTTCATCTAAAATTGCACCATTACGAGGGTTTATGAATTTTTAAGATACATGGCCACAAGACTTGACAAAAATCCACTCTTATGCATTGAATCAAATTCGGTTGTTGTAAAGGTCATAAAAATAAACATTAACAGTCAAAGGATCTTCGCATGATTGAACGATAACTTTCTTTTTATTACAAATTTACCTGTATAATTAATATCCGACTAAATGAAGCAAAAAAGCACTATTCTGACAAATTACTTTACGCTTGTTATGCGTCTGACCTTGCAGACGTCTGTAACGCGAAGAATACTTGAAAAATAATCTCCTTCAATATTCTATTCAATTTTCATAACAAAAAAAGTGCGCGCCACACGCTTCTCAACAATGTTCATACACATCCAAAGTAGGATTTACGATACGCTTCAGCCATTCCAACCGCGCAACAGGATGAAAAGGACACATCTTCCCCAAGAAGAAGCAAAGAATGTTGCTGCTCGCAAAACCCTGTTGTGATGACCATTTCGTACATAAATCTCGTGCGTTTTTTTGCCACATCTTACCGGCGAGAGATCACTTCATAATAACCGGGCAGAAAGCGAAGATGATGATGACGATGATGATGGGAAAATCAATACGATGTCTACTCAATAACGAAAATTGCCCATCGACATCGTTAGCGCGTATGCAGGCGGGGACCCGTGTGCGAACGCCATCCCACAACTCGCGCTCGTGTCTTTCTATTAGCGGATAAGGAGAATTTATGCCAAAATCGGGTCTTTGGTTTTCTGGGAGTCTGGGAGAACGATGGTTTCGTAGAATGGTTATGAGTTTCTCGCCTGCATTGTGAATAATAGATGGAAATGAAATGATGGTTTTAAAAGCATTGGTTTGGAACAGTGTAACAAAGCAGGTAAAAACAGCAAGTGAAAACAGTGAAAGATTAACAGAAACAATAAGACGCAAAATATTGTTGAGAAAAATAAAAAAAAGGAGAGCATCCTCGAACATTCCTTTCCCAAACCATCTTCGCCGGTGAATAAAAAATGATGACCCACCCGTGTAGATTGCTTCCTGCTGCAATAGCGCCCCCGAGACACAACAAGACTCACACGACTGTTTCGCCGTGAGTACGGCGCCGATGACACCTTAAGTCTTCAAGAAGCTCCCGCAAGAGATGAGAAAATCGATACAATCATCTTTCTCGCCCTCTTCTGGGATCGCTTAGGTGCGCTTATACTCCACGAACTGCCCCCACTGATGAGAAGCCACTTTGAGCGGTAAAAACGCTTGATGAAAATCAAGCAGACAACTCTTACCCTCGTAGATCCTTTCTTCAAACCCGATCCTTCTCGTCTACCCGCTCTGCCAATCAACAAAGCTCGCCGTTTGTGTGTTTTCACGCGCGTACGACAGTGTGCAGTGAGAAGGTGAAGAAGGTTCTCACTAATCAGTCATCACCTCTCACCCAGGCGCATCTCACGGTTCACTCAGCAGCTCCAAACCGAGTGATATACTTGACAGTTCCACGCCTGCCGCACCTTCCGCACAACAGCGCACCATCGGAAGAAGGAGAATAATTGAGGTGCTTTATTTGCTGATTGCTGCGCTTGACACGGACACGATTCGGGCGGAGAAGACGAACGGTTCCGTGTGTTTATCTCACCGGCGTTATCGGCCACCAAACTTCACGCCATCGTGTACAGAACTCTCGCACAGGCTTCTATTTAGATAAACGGTGTTTACTGTTTTCTACTCCTCTTTGCCCTCGACACACGGGTACGATCCACCAACTCACAACCGGTGTCGAAATCGTCGCCAGACGTAGGTTAGTTCGAGATACCCCCACCAAACACAGACAGCGCCCGTAGGTCCATGCGGGGGCTTGGTTGCTTGGAGGTGAAGTTCCGCATCCAGAACCACACCAAGTCACATGGTCTGCGGTCGTGCGAACGTGAGCAAATAAGTCTGCGTATTTCTCCCTCCTCCCGCCAGCGATATTTAGGTCAACGAAAAACGATTCCCCCAGCAGCAGTAGTAGACACTCTCACCAGTGCTCTTGGGATTCCAAGTTCACGGGGTATCGAACTTCACACAGTGGCCCAACCGAAGAATGCTTCGTATTTTGGCAAACCGTTATATAACACTGTTTGTTTATTTTCGCCAAGCGCCAGTTTCCGGCATCTGTGCCGACATAAAACCATGGCGCTCCACACTGCGCCACACACGGCACCACACTGTTCCACGTGCACGGGCACCTTTTCTCTGTCCCTAGTCCTAGGTACAACTGCTTGGCTCACGGGGTTTACCTTCCAACCGACGCGCGCGAGTTTCGAAAGCGTATTGAACGCGCGCTGGTGTTGTTTCGTGAGACGAGATTTTCCACCAAAGTTCTCATCCAATGGAGGCCACTCATTAGGCGAGTTCTGAGAACTTTGAGTGTAACACTCACCACCCCACGGTGGTGTTGATAACTACCCTCGTGCACATCACGAGACTCCACTGTATAGGGAGAGGAAAAGATCTTATTGTTTCTTTTTCTTGTTTGTTGGTGCACATAGCAAGCAGCTCAATGTGTTGGAAGGTACCTACCCCCATCAGAACTTTTCCATTTTCCTACATCATCACTGACCCTTAATACGCAGGTTGCCAAAGTTTGTTCTGTCAGGCCTCTACTAACCCCCTAGGTAATCCTCCCCTAAGTTCCAAAGTGGCGTGTCTGGTGCGACATGCCGTGCTACGAGGCTTTTTAGTGAATGAAAACTAGCGTTACTTTGGGTGAGAGTGTGTGCTGTAATTCTACGACGCCAATTCCACGAAAACAGCACGCTTTAGAGCACGTGCAACAACTGGATAGGGAAATGCCGGTGTCGCAAGCTCCGTAGTGGGGAGAATAATCAATAATAGTGACAGTTTTCGAAGCGCGCTGCAAATGTAATTAATAGTATATTTCCATATTTCTTATCTATTGCGTCGTTCGAACGATGTTCCAATTTATTTATTGTTTTCAATTTAATTGCTAATAAAGTGATTGCTAGAAGCTAACAAATATTTTAATACTTATCTTTTTCAGTCAACCATCGCCAGAGGAAGATTACTCTCTTTTCTCATGTGATTTTACCCATTTCGCTAAAAGTTACCTTACCAAAGCATATCCAATGTAATGGAAGATTCGCATGATCCAATACCAAAAAAATCCAAAACATCTCAAGCAACACTGATTGTGCTCTTAAAAATCTCGAACATAAACGGAAGTCATCCGAAAGAATGCACACTTCCTGCTTCCACCCGGTTGATCACGGACCTCTGGAAAGAAAATGAATTCAACAACGCCACCGAAAAACCGGCACCAGCATTAGCGCTAGAGAACTCTCAACCCACACAGCTTCCCACGTGATAAAAGCTCAAATGCGTGAAAGAACACAAAAGACGACGCAAAATACTTCCCGTGGCCTACGTGACATTCGCTCTGTTCTAGTGGGAAGAAGAAAATCCACCCTTTCTCTCTTTCTCTCTATCATGTCTCTCAGCTCCCAGCATGTGGAAAACACCCGGAATGCGCAGAATCCAAATGCCGTACCGAAATCGAGATGGAATGAAGCAAAACGAGGAATGTAAACACAGTTCGGTGTGCACCGATTGCTCACTCCCCAACATGACCCACGGAGCTTTCGGCGAAGTAAACCATGAGTGCCAGACTCCCTGGTGAGCGACGAACGGTAGGGGAAAAGTGATGTTTGTAAACGAAAAGTGAGAGTGAAAAAGCGTCGTCCTTGAGTGAACGATGGGCGACCTGGCGTCTCCACCGGCGGGACGAGCTGAGCAGGGGCTGGTGGGAAGGATGACATTTTCCTTCTCTTTTCCGCTTCTGCACTCACTCTGCTTCCCATTTCCGCCAAGGTAAGTGGAGTAATTTGCGCCAAGTGTTGCCCAAAGTGAGAAAAAATCCTGCCGAAAGCGTGATTTAGAGCAAGTGAGCGCCGGGTAAACGAACAACGCGCAATTTACTACAACTCACAACGCAGCGAGGAGGAGGATACCATCCAAAGCGCCATTGAACGTGGATATATATATTAAAGGCAAACTTACTTCATATTCAAATATCGTTTTATTTTCAACACTCCTCTCTGGCGTGATGAAATGTCTCTTGTTTTGCAAACAACAATCGTAGCCTTGACCCTTTTGCTCTGAGCGGGCGAAACAACAATTTGTTGCTGTTTCCGACATCCGACCCGTTCGCTCGCTGATCATTTCTCGCCCGCAAGTAAAAAACCAATCCGTTGTTGTGTTTGTCTTGGGAAAAAAGACACTAATTGTCGTATCCTTTTCACATCTTTTCCTTGCCTCATTTTGAACCCTTCTTGTTGTGTTTTTCTATTTGTATTTCTCTGACAGCACCACAGCAGAGCAACGTCTCGTGCAGGAAGAAAACAGGTCATTCGTATTGCAGCCAGGAAACATAATGTAAGCGGACGAATCAGAATCCTAAACCAAGACACGGTCAAAGCACGGAGACCCAACGGAGCGCACTAAAGCCGGTCTTCCGGCGAGCAGCATCCCATTTCTGTTCCAGTTCCGCCCTCGATCGTCCCGCCGCTAGCCAGGCGTAGAGCGTAGAAAATCCACAAGTTAATGCTGGCGCGCTTTATGGGCAACTTTATGATGGTAAACGATTAGACGAAGCCGGACGCATGGTATGTGTGTTTTTATGCGGGCAAAATGTCCTTCTATTCTTGTGGAATGACCGCAGAAAAGGGCGAACTTGCTTTCGGGACAACAAATAACACAAGGCGACGCTGGAGTTTTTCCGAGAAGGTAGAATGTCCTTACGAGGATTATGCAATATCTCTCTAATGAACCCTAACCTTTTCTTGCGTAAATAAATTCATCGTAGTTGACACACACATAAATCGCTTCATATAATGAAATGTATTATGACGTTTGCTTCGTTCATTTATCGACGCTTTAATATTGAATGGTGTTCAACAAAGGCGCCACAGACTTCTCCGCTAACACCATGAATCAATCAAATAAGACGAGAAACGTGCAATTAATCCCCCATTAGGATGATCGATCGGTAAGTTTTTGCCACTTCAGCCTCCATTCGCGAGATGATTGCGCGTACAGACGAAGTAAACAGCTTTTTGTTTGCAACAATGCGAACACAACAGGCAGCACACGACGGGGTTGGCTTATTTTCTTCCACAATACAACTTTTTCCATTATGCAAAAAGCATTCGCTTGTGAGGCGAGCGAAATGTGCAAAACCATCTTCAAAGAGTTGATAGCAACGTAATGATACGAAGGAACGAATGAATGCACAATACGTTTCCGAGTGAAAAACAAATCGAGCAACAGCAGTGACAGTTTTTTTATATTTTTGTTCATTAAACTCGGTCAGGGATCGGCAAACTATGCAGAACAAAAAAGGCCAGCCTGCCAAGGTCAGGAATTATTTTGATTCAGGGTAAATTAAAAGATCGGAAGGGTTACAACAAATAATTTGTAACAAATCTTATTTTTTCTAAATTAGATTTTACAACAAAAGTTAGTGCCGGTCGGAATCAGTTGCCGCACTCTGATTGTGTGGTATCTCGCGAATATGAGAAAAATCTCGTCCTTTTCCTATCGGGGAAAAAACAAAATTTCAAACTTAAACCTACTACATCCGGAAGGGACAGTTCTTCCGGTCCGGACGGCTTGAAGGGAAATTGGATTGTCTTTTGAGTTGATTTATTTATTCGTCTGGCACTGAAACAGACCAGAAATGTCGTGTGGCGGCATTCGGGTGTGGAACGGTTCTGACAAGTGGAAGTAATGTGATGTTTATCTTTCCCCTCCGCAGAGCTGAGCAACCGAACGACAACAACATTCGAAAACCACCCAGCATAAACGAAAAAGAAAAAAAAAACTATTTTTAGACTCCCTTCTACATCACGAGATATGTCCAAACGCGAATCGCGCGATCTGACACGCGCCTGTCGTGGCTGTGTCTATTTTTAGACTCCCTTCTACATCACGAGATATGTCCAAACGCGAATCGCGCGATCTGACACGCGCCTGTCGTGGCTGTGTGTATGCTTTATTTGTCACGACGACGATCTTTACGCTTCTTGTTCACACTCACATACACACGCACACCCGGCGCATTCCCACGGGATTGGGGGATGTATCGATCGGTTGCGGGTACTCCCTTCTCCCAATCGACACCAATTCGGCCAATAATTGTTTAGAGGTGAAATTAATTGCACAATAAACAGGCGAAATAACCGGGTGACGCGTGCGGCGTCCCCCTCGATGCGATGGCGGATCGTCGGAACAAACTTGACCAGAGAAACAGCTGCGTACCAGTGTGTACGTGTGCGTGGAATTAAAAATCTAATAAACACTCAGCGGTAGCGGGTGCCTTTTCTGATGGTGAAGAAGCATGGGAGGGCAGCGCCTCCTCGATCATGATCGTGCGTAGTGATCGTGACACGGGCGGGAAAGAGACGCACCGTTGGGTTCGTCATACCGTTCGCTCTTCAAACGCGATTGCGTCGCTTTATGCTGGACACGGTGTGTGTGGGGTAGTAGAAGCACTCTCGTATTAGTGGAGTTCCACATCTCTGGAGGTTACTGCGCTCTCTCACGCACCTAGACCATGGCCGGCGGCCGGACGTACGCTTGATCTATTGGAAGTCACGTAGACCAACAGAGACAAACACAACAAGTGCCCTTTCGTGAGGTTGGGGAAGATGGTAAACGAACAACCACCAGCATCGAACACTTCGGGCCGCAGACGTATCGAATGGAAAATTCCCAAAAATCAAACTAAAATCCCCTCCCTCACGCACTGCAGGAAAGTTCACGTTTCGACACCGCCACCAGCGAGACGGGATCGTCCATTTCATTTTATGCGAAGAACACACACACGATGTAAGTCTGTTCTTTCCCCTGTGTCTCCATTGTTTCAGACGCGTTTGCGATAGTTTCAGATTTTCCACCTTACCGCGAGTGTGTTGACGCCCTGTTTTAACGTTTTTCACCACGAGAGTTCTGAAGCTCTGTGCCAAAGCCACCACAAGTGCACACGCCGCACGTGTATTGCGGCCACCTGAAAGATAAAACGCAACGACGCAGCTACGCGATACACCCGGATCGACCGTCTTTCACTTTCGTTCACTTCAAAACACCAAAAGCAAATATGGTTGTGGTTTGGATCTCGGCCAAGCGAACCAAAACGCGACTCGCACTATGGGTGCGAGCGAGGGCACGAGTGGCTACAATCGCTCTATTCTCGATTACTCTCTCCGTCGGGTAGGATTATTAAGAAATTTGTTTCAAATCACGATCAGCTAAATCACGAATGATAAACTGGCTTGGCTAGTGGAAATTCTCGGTTAAACAACTGGACTTATATTGCCTGGGCTGAAGAGGTGGCTTATTGTTTGAGCGATTCTGGCTGTGAATGGCTCATTTTGAATTAATTCTTTTACGAGTTTTGCTCGCCATCATGGTGTTCACAATTTTTTCATCATTATACTCTACTCACCCAAAATCAAATAAGGAAAAATGATTTCATCGTCCTTGAGAGCTTAGGATCAGTTGTGGTCCATTCGAAGTATCGACAAGTACGTTCTCGCATTAGCCACCTCAGGTGTTATGCGTTCGGCGAAACAAGAAGTTCTGAAGAATCCGTTCCCATAGTGCGTGGGCAAGGAGATCACCAGCACGCACACTCGCGACGTTCCACCATTCCACCATCGTCTCTGTCGATTGGATATCGAATCACGTGTATGCGTGAGCGCGGCAGCACAGAACACGGCGTCAAAGGAAAACAAACCATCCCATTCCGCGGCCCGAATCGCCGCTTCCTTCCCTTTTTCCCACCAGCGCATAAGGGTGCAATGAAGGGGCCGGCTGCCGCGTGAGCAGAAACGAGACGGAAGAGGGATAGAAATTCTCACGCAAAGCGAGAGGCCAATTTCGTGGAAGGTATACGGCTATTTTACATACTTGTTTCCAAAAGTTTCTCGGTATGGAAACATTTCTGACAGCTAGCTAATAAAAAGGTGAGCCACCTTTCCGAGCCACCACAGCCACACACACACCAGCGGGCAGACACCTCAGGAGGCCGGCTTTCGTCTGTGAGGCCAACAATGTTTGGTCATCTCAATTCGTCCCGTTCTGTGCAAGCTGCGCAATTCGGCTACATGTCCGAGCGCCCCACCTTTAAAGTTGATCGATTTCTCTTCCTCAAACTCGGAATAAGCTTGATGGTGTTGTTGTTGTTGTTGTTTATCTCAATTACAGAGGCCTGGTCGGACTCGCTCGATCCTCCGGGCTTGTCGTCTTTCTCTTTGGGACTGTGTGTTAGTGTGTCAAAACGGTTAGATAATATTACACAACAGGGGTATTGGCGTAGAGCGGGGCCAGCGGAAAACGGAAATGAGGAATATTTTTGACCCTGAAAGTTGTGGAACCAAAACATGGGGAGGAAATAATGATGTGAGCAAAAAATAACACACGTCGGCAGATAACCAGTTTTCACCGGGTCAAGATGGGTTTGTTTTGCTGCTGTCAAGCAAGAGTAAAGAAGCGGTGTGGCAGGCGTTTTCGGAAGAATGACTTGGTCCATTTTTGTAACGTTTTGTGCACATTTCCTTCGCGGAAGAGGAGATGCGTCTTGACACTATCAATCACGGACAAGATAAACTTTAGACATTTGCTTCTAGATGCAGTCTTATCGCACTTTGGGCACTTGCTGGGGAATGATTAATTTGAAAAGTTCATTCAACACGCTCCAGAGATGTCAAAAGAACCATTTTGCTCGAAAGGACTTGGAAAGACGTATCATACTTTGTGCTGAACATGCTTTTCAAACGTGACTGTCGTATATGCTGAGCAAATAAACATTGATTCCCCTCCGTTATCATTCATAATCGAACCGAAAACAAACGGGAATACACCTCTCTCGGTTCCAAATCCCCCGTGACTCATGCGACAAACAACAACCTCCACCGCCACCGATTCGGCCTTCGATGAAGTAATCGACGACGACGAGTTTGGCTTTGTTTACCGGTAAAATAAGCGAAACCTTTTGCTCGCCACCTAGGCGGGGGCAGAATGCCGGCATTTTAAACAGGCGGACGATGCGAATAGAACTCAATAACAGGAAGTACACTTGCAATGCAAGAACGGGCAAAAAGAAGCAGCTGGAAAAGACGAACACATACAAAAAACATAAGAGGGAAGGAGGGAAGGTTTGCGTGAGAAATGCCACAACGCGTCGAGGAAAGTAAGACGCAATCGGCAAGAAAACAAAACAAAAATTAAACAGGAACATACCCACACTCACACACACACTCACCCAATCCCCCAACGCGATTCAAGGTTAACCTAAAACACAACAGAACCGCGTGTGATGCTTTTCCCCCTAATATGCTGGCCGTGTTTTTCCACTCGACCGCGCGTAAACACACGCACACATGGAACACCGTACCGGCGGATTGTTTTCTGTGTTTTTCAGCCCGTCAATTTCCATTTCATATAATTTTTTGTTTAACCGCGCATACGCGAACCCTACCTTTAGCACCCAGTAGCGTAGTAAAAGCACATTCAGGCGTGTCGAAGATACAGAAAAAACACGAAAATCGAAAAAAGGCATCACTACAAATACGCATCTTACGCAAAGGTGATGCACGGACGGTGGAGGCTCGATGCTCTCGATTGCACTACCACACGGACACGAGCTGCCAATGTGTAAGTGCATACTCCCATCGCTGACAGCCGGCGGAAAGGCAAAACAAAAACAAATACGAAATCAACCCTTGTGAGCAGACTGCGAGTGGGCCTTTCGATTATCCGTGCTCGGGAATAATATTTTTATTTTCTTGTGCCTTGAAACAAACCGGTACAAGTGTTGAGTAGGTCTAACGGAATTTTTTAAAAATATACTAATAATATTAATCCAAGTTACAAATTTTGTAACGATATTTCCGAAAATCTTTATAAAAATTTCGACAGTCCAGACACAATTTCATCCGAGGTCTGAATAATTCTACTAATGACTTCATTGCTATATACATCACCATTCAACAGAGATAAATAATGTAACCTCTTCGCAACATATAATAAGCGTCAAAATCGTTCTTCAGAAACGAATGTGCGACGGATGACGTCAGCGATCAGATGTTAGCGGCTGGTACTCGAAGGGGAAGTAGCACCGACACATGCAAACATCGTTTGGCGAGAATCTAGCAGAAGCTTCAACGCTCGATGCATTGCAACGAGACACACAACATAGCGCGCGTACAGGAAACCCTCAATTGAGTGGGCAGGTTGAGACATGGGTTTTATACTATTTGAATCATACTAACTCTGACAGCCGTAGTTAGACGTAAGTAAACGGTGACATTTGAGGTTGACAGAGAAATGCATTTGACGGATACAATACATTTTGATGGATTGGTAGGCAAAAAAAAATCTGTGTTGTGGTACTTACATTGGACGGCTAGCTGTTGTTGATGCTGCGCAGCAGCTTTCTGTGGGAAAAAATATAAGAAGATAATTAGCATCCGAAGCAACTTCAGTGAATATTTCTTGGCAAGGGATAATTCGATTCTTGATGTGGTTCTAAACATTTTAGAGAAAATCATGCAATCCTTACAATCATAAGAGCTTGAACACCGGATCGCTGCAGCGCCTCGACGTCCAGCGAACGGCTCCGATGCTGACGACCGGGAAGATCCATTCCACCCGACTGCCGCCGAAGCAACTTATTCTTCAGGTAGGTCGACATTTTCGACCGGCAAGCTGATCACTCGTTATTTCTTCCCCACCGTTTCCGGCGGTACCACCAGCTCACAGATACACAGTATTGATCAAAAACAATTCACACTAGGTCTCTCTCGCTGCTTTTCAAATTTGTGTGACACTACGTTAAAACACCTCGAAATGAGTACAGACTCCGGTCCCCTACATGTAAACGAGCTATAATTTCCAGACGACTGCAATCATCCAAAAGGGAGGAAGAGAGAAACGATTACCGGTTGTTTATTAGGTACTATTCCAACAATGTTGTCCGTACGCAACATCCCGACATACTGTTGTTGAGTCCAATAGTTTGGACGGTACACTGAGTTCCAGTACCTTGCTAGCGCAACGCAAATGCGCATCCACATCCATTGGGATTGCATGTGGAAGTTGAAGCGCTGTTCGGTCTGGCTGACGCGTGGGTAAACAAAACAATTGCATCGACAGTGACGGGGATAAACACGCAGAACGGAACTCGCAATTGCCGCGGTTTGTACAACAACTTCCTTCTGTACTCGTCCATAGCAGCGATGAGAAGAGCAGAGCAGTGTAGGATGATAAAGGGACGCTTTTTTTAAGACGTCTAGGTTCCATTCGTGCGTGCGTCATATTGCATCGCGGAATGGATCTTAAACCATTGATCATTGACGCGCTATAAAAGATCCCTGGCCATACTACCAGGAGCGAACGCCGCTCTCCGCCACCCACGAGTATCGCAATTGAGGTGAAGGTTTAGTGTGCGGCGACGATAAAACAACATATCAATTGACGGTGCTTAAAACTCACAATCAACCTGGCTGTGTTACCATTCTCCGTCTGTTGGCTACTATTCGCTTCTACGCAGACAGACAGAGCGCACCACCATCAAATAATGTGGTCCACTAGAACATCAGGTCTCTGCCGGATCTTGTTATTCAATCGTAAACACCTTCTCGCAGATGCCATTTCGTACGATTCTTTCACGCACCGTAAACGTCTTGAGAAAGCATGCTAACGGAAGCGATGAAATATTCAAGAAAATAAACTAAATTTGCAGGCTATTCTAAATTCTAACCATTCACATAGATACGGATCCACTGCCGAGTCGTGATCGGTCTGTCTGTCTTATCGCTCAAGAGAACAAACAAAAACAATCTTAAGGACGCTTCAACGACATTATATGATAATGTCGCATACTTTCGTACGTCTGGTTGTCTCACGTGTTTGCTTCCATTACGTCCGAGCTAAGAATGCACAGCAATGATAAGAAAAATTCATCAACTCTGTCATCTTTACACATGACGCCCAAGATAACGAAAAACAAAAAATACGGTGCAAGTGAACACAAATTTTCCTCCATCGATTATGATCGCTACGAACAGACAAACAGGTCGTAGTTGATACAATCAAGTGCACCATACCATTTATCATCCCTACGCAGATATACTAGTTTTTTATTTGTTCTTTTTCCGTCTGATATTTGGATGCCATGTATAGCAAACAGTTGTTGCCAAGATATGTGAGCAACGGATTTATTATCAGCCGCTTTTTCATTACTTGTAGATAGCAAGAAGAACGATTATCAACATTTCGGAATGGTGCTCGTGATAAACTAAAGTATATAATAACTAGTTATGCATTACTTTAATTACTTTATACTAACATAGACTATTGAGCTCTCTAGGTTGATTTCTCGCTGCTTTTCAAATTTGTGTGACACTACGTTAAAACACCTCGAAATGAGTACAGACTCCGGTCCCCTACATGTAAACGAGCTATAATTTCCAGACGACTGCAATCATCCAAAAGGGAGGAAGAGAGAAACGATTACCGGTTGTTTATTAGGTACTATTCCAACAATGTTGTCCGTACGCAACATCCCGACATACTGTTGTTGAGTCCAATAGTTTGGACGGTACACTGAGTTCCAGTACCTTGCTAGCGCAACGCAAATGCGCATCCACATCCATTGGGATTGCATGTGGAAGTTGAAGCGCTGTTCGGTCTGGCTGACGCGTGGGTAAACAAAACAATTGCATCGACAGTGACGGGGATAACGGGCAAAAAGAAGCAGCTGGAAAAGACGAACACATACAAAAAACATAAGAGGGAAGGAGGGAAGGTTTGCGTGAGAAATGCCACAACGCGTCGAGGAAAGTAAGACGCAATCGGCAAGAAAACAAAACAAAAATTAAACAGGAACATACCCACACTCACACACACACTCACCCAATCCCCCAACGCGATTCAAGGTTAACCTAAAACACAACAGAACCGCGTGTGATGCTTTTCCCCCTAATATGCTGGCCGTGTTTTTCCACTCGACCGCGCGTAAACACACGCACACATGGAACACCGTACCGGCGGATTGTTTTCTGTGTTTTTCAGCCCGTCAATTTCCATTTCATATAATTTTTTGTTTAACCGCGCATACGCGAACCCTACCTTTAGCACCCAGTAGCGTAGTAAAAGCACATTCAGGCGTGTCGAAGATACAGAAAAAACACGAAAATCGAAAAAAGGCATCACTACAAATACGCATCTTACGCAAAGGTGATGCACGGACGGTGGAGGCTCGATGCTCTCGATTGCACTACCACACGGACACGAGCTGCCAATGTGTAAGTGCACACTCCCATCGCTGACAGCCGGCGGAAAGGCAAAACAAAAACAAATACGAAATCAACCCTTGTGAGCAGACTGCGAGTGGGCCTTTCGATTATCCGTGCTCGGGAATAATATTTTTATTTTCTTGTGCCTTGAAACAAACCGGTACAAGTGTTGAGTAGGTCTAACGGAATTTTTTTAAAATATACTAATAATATTAATCCAAGTTACAAATTTTGTAACGATATTTCCGAAAATCTTTATAAAAATTTCGACAGTCCAGACACAATTTCATCCGAGGTCTGAATAATTCTACTAATGACTTCATTGCTATATACATCACCATTCAACAGAGATAAATAATGTAACCTCTTCGCAACATATAATAAGCGTCAAAATCGTTCTTCAGAAACGAATGTGCGACGGATGACGTCAGCGATCAGATGTTAGCGGCTGGTACTCGAAGGGGAAGTAGCACCGACACATGCAAACATCGTTTGGCGAGAATCTAGCAGAAGCTTCAACGCTCGATGCATTGCAACGAGACACACAACATAGCGCGCGTACAGGAAACCCTCAATTGAGTGGGCAGGTTGAGACATGGGTTTTATACTATTTGAATCATACTAACTCTGACAGCCGTAGTTAGACGTAAGTAAACGGTGACATTTGAGGTTGACAGAGAAATGCATTTGACGGATACAATACATTTTGATGGATTGGTAGGCAAAAAAAAGTTCTGTTTTGTAGTACTTACATTGGACGGCTAGCTGTTGTTGATGCTGCGCAGCAGCTTTCTGTGGGAAAAATATAAGAAGATAATTAGCATCCGAAGCAACTTCAGTGTATATTTCTTGGCAAGCGATAATTCGATTCTTGATGTGGTTCTAAACAATTTAGAGAAAATCATGCAATCCTTACAATCATAAGAGCTTGAACACCGGATCGCTGCAGCGCCTCGACGTCCAGCGAACGGCTCCGATGCTGACGACCGGGAAGATCCATTCCACCCGACTGCCGCCGAAGCAACTTATTCTTCAGGTAGGTCGACATTTTCGACCGGGAAGCTGATCACTCGTTATTTCTTCCCCACCGTTTCCGGCGGTACCACCAGCGCACAGATACACAATATTGATCAAAAACAATTCACACTAGGTCTCTCTCGCTGCTTTTCAAATTTGTGTGACACTACGTTAAAACACCTCGAAATGAGTACAGACTCCGGTCCCCTACATGTAAACTAGCTATAATTTCCAGACGACTGCAATCATCCAAAAGGGAGGAAGAGAGAAACGATTACCGGTTGTTTATTAGGTACTATTCCAACAATGTTGTCCGTACGCAACATCCCGACATACTGTTGTTGAGTCCAATAGTTTGGACGGTACACTGAGTTCCAGTACCTTGCTAGCGCAACGCAAATGCGCATCCACATCCATTGGGATTGCATGTGGAAGTTGAAGCGCTGTTCGGTCTGGCTGACGCGTGGGTAAACAAAACAATTGCATCGACAGTGACGGGGATAAACACGCAGAACGGAACTCGCAATTGCCGCGGTTTGTACAACAACTTCCTTCTGTACTCGTCCATAGCAGCGATGAGAAGAGCAGAGCAGTGTAGGATGATAAAGGGACGCTTTTTTTAAGACGTCTAGGTTCCATTCGTGCGTGCGTCATATTGCATCGCGGAATGGATCTTAAACCATTGATCATTGACGCGCTATAAAAGATCCCTGGCCATACTACCAGGAGCGAACGCCGCTCTCCGCCACCCACGAGTATCGCAATTGAGGTGAAGGTTTAGTGTGCGGCGACGATAAAACAACATATCAATTGACGGTGCTTAAAACTCACAATCAACCTGGCTGTGTTACCATTCTCCGTCTGTTGGCTACTATTCGCTTCTACGCAGACAGACAGAGCGCACCACCATCAAATAATGTGGTCCACTAGAACATCAGGTCTCTGCCGGATCTTGTTATTCAATCGTAAACACCTTCTCGCAGATGCCATTTCGTACGATTCTTTCACGCACCGTAAACGTCTTGAGAAAGCATGCTAACGGAAGCGATGAAATATTCAAGAAAATAAACTAAATTTGCAGGCTATTCTAAATTCTAACCATTCACATAGATACGGATCCACTGCCGAGTCGTGATCGGTCTGTCTGTCTTATCGCTCAAGAGAACAAACAAAAACAATCTTAAGGACGCTTCAACGACATTATATGATAATGTCGCATACTTTCGTACGTCTGGTTGTCTCACGTGTTTGCTTCCATTACGTCCGAGCTAAGAATGCACAGCAATGATAAGAAAAATTCATCAACTCTGTCATCTTTACACATGACGCCCAAGATAACGAAAAACAAAAAATACGGTGCAAGTGAACACAAATTTTCCTCCATCGATTATGATCGCTACGAACAGACAAACAGGTCGTAGTTGATACAATCAAGTGCACCATACCATTTATCATCCCTACGCAGATATACTAGTTTTTTATTTGTTCTTTTTCCGTCTGATATTTGGATGCCATGTATAGCAAACAGTTGTTGCCAAGATATGTGAGCAACGGATTTATTATCAGCCGCTTTTTCATTACTTGTAGATAGCAAGAAGAACGATTATCAACATTTCGGAATGGTGCTCGTGATAAACTAAAGTATATAATAACTAGTTATGCATTACTTTAATTACTTTATACTAACATAGACTATTGAGCTCTCTAGGTTGATGTACTCAGCAAGTTATGGCAATTGAAAAGAGTACTTAAACTAACAATAGTTTATGCACAATAACTACCTCCACATACGAATAATCTAATAAATCCTTCAGATTCATTGGCTTTAAACAAACACAACGAGCCGGTCTGTAAAGCATACTGCTTCAATTTCAATCCTTCCCGTAAACTTGATCCTCCCGCCTTGCGAGATGTCTTTTAAAGTTTCTGTGTTGCTCCCTAGCGACACTCCATCGCGCGACTATAATTACAAGCAAACGGTAAGCTTGAAGGGTAACGGCTAATCGATGTCATCTCACCCTAGTGTCGGAACACATTTTGTTCCGCACGAGCACCGTACGAGGAAAATGCAATCCACCGCAGATCGGCTGAAATTACATCGTTGCCGGAGCCAAATGTCCAACAGCATCAACAGCGCACAACAGCGAAGGCAAAGCCAGAAACAAGTGTTACTGTAATTATAAAACTCATCCACTGCGGTGCTGTTCCCTTCTCTCATCCGGTTCAGGGCGATGCATATATTATAGCAACATGTCAACTTATTGTCATGCTCTCCAAACGAACTGCGCTCGGACGCGCGCGCGCACACATCGGCTACACGGGCGCAGAGGACAAAACTGAGAAGAAATACACCCGACCCGAAACGTCAGAAATGCACCACCGCCACATCCGTCAAACCACACGCGGCACGTGCTTTCAGCGCATCCGTATCAGTTGCAGTTTGTTTTTTTTTCTCCCTGGAAGCAACATCCACAGCAAATGCAAATGGAAATAATTGGCTGTAATAGCAGATGTGACTCTTTCGGGGGCATTCGGGATTTTCCCCGACTAGGATAATTAAGATGTTTATAAAATTAAAAGAAAGGTGGCGTCTTGCCACCCAAAAGAGATGATATTTTCAATTTTGGGGTTATAATTTCTAAAAATCTTTCCGGGGAGCCTAGGAATGAAATTTATCTAGGAATGCGATATTTATCAGCTTGAAAAAGCGATGGTGTCTTGCCAACCCAAAAAAGATCATCTTTTTATTTTGAGGTTATATATTCTAGAAATTTAAATGGCCGCCAGCAATCCAACAGTCAGAATGTCTCGGCCGCCTCGCTGTTTATCTTGGTCGTTTGAGTCGTTTTGAAGACAAATAAACTCTCGAACTCATCGTTCGACCTCTCGAAAATCTCTTTGAAAATAACCCCATTGACTTAAAAGCTTTGCGCACGCTTCAAATGTGATTGGGCAGTTGCAAGCGCTCGCTGGGTAAACATCGACTACCGTTCACTAAAATAAATATCTCACACACATAGCACAGAGAACCCAGAGGGAGTCCAAGTCTGAGATAAATATTTGTCCTTTACTTTGGACCGTAAATTAATCCCATAAAGCGCACGCGATAATTTTTGCGAGGTTTTTCGTCATCGGCGCGAACCTCCAAAACATGATCACCGTACGGGGCTTCTTTTCATCTGCGCTAAGTGAATGGAACACCAGTGACAATGAAGGTGCTAATTGAAGGGAAAGACGATGATCTTCTTTTCCAGTTGCAGTTTGCCGTGTGTGAGTTGGAGAGTTAACTGCCGCTGTTAACTAATAGAGCTACTTTGGTGGACACACAGGCACACACTTGACCCTAACTCTCGCTGTCTAAACAAGGTGTCAATTGAACGTGAACGATGTCCACAAAACGACCGTTGGTCAAACATCACCGAACGTCACGTCGCGAAAAGTGTATCAAATAATGCTAATGCCTCGATGCAAACCGGTCACAGCAACCCGCGCTCGGTTGGGAAGTGGAGGCTAAAAATAAGCACAACACATTGCATAAGTTCGCGTCGACCGGCGTCATCGCACGCAGCAGGAAGCAACAATTACGGCCAACTTCCGGAAGGCGCGTGCGAGCTTCAAAGGTAGACCCGATCGAGGAGTAGGGGATCTTTTGAGGGGGATGGATTTTTTATCTTCTTCAATAAACAGAATCCCGCTTCACTGTGGCCCGGTGTGCGTCGTGCGGGCCTGCAAAGTCATTCGCATTATCAGCTATTAAGGGCAAAAGTGGTGAAACATCCAGAGCAAAATGGACAAATATTGGCGCTGGCGTACCACAGAATCAATATTGTTACGCTCAATTTTATCGTCCACAAGGCGGGTGGCGACACGGTTGGAGACTTTATTTCTCATCCCACATGCTCTCAAGGATTCGCAGGGGAGGAACACACTTGAGTGTCTGGTAGTGAGAAAAGTGCATTGGCCAACGGGTGCCCACGTACGTGTAGATCGTGTGACAACGTTTGCAACTGGAAAAAGAAATTGAACATGATAAAAGATAATCGTGCGTGGTTATAAATTACACCGGAGCAGCAGCAGCTCAATCGATATTGTGTTTAATAATAACCTCTTTTAAGCAAACAAATACTCTGTGCTGATAAATATCCGAGTGGTTCTTACGACACAATGCCCCTTTCAAAGGGTAAATGCGGCCTGAGGACACGCAAAAAACAGAAACAACCATCCAAACCGAGCCCCGTGGTTCCGGCTCTCATTCCGGGAGGAATTGAATCGCAAACATATTCAAGTGATTTGACGAGACCCTTCTTACTGCACGGGCAATTGATTGCAACTTACTCCTCCTCCACATGCTATAATCAGTTCCATTATCGTTTTTAGTCCTAGTCATAGTGAGGCGCGAGGCGTTGAAGAGAGTGATAAGCCAGTGTTATGTGTGTTACTGTGTTTACCAGCAACCGGATGGGGATGCATTAGCGCACAGTGCAGCACCGTGCAACCGTCAATCCCAAAACGCCACCGGCACCGGGAAGGGCATCTCAGTCCTTCTAATCGAATCGGGACTCGGAAAGGTAAACACACTCC
>KZ067680.1:10186-21948 GCA_002091845.1 Anopheles cracens | reverse complement strand
CTTGTCCTGTAGTTTTACACACAGTACAGTGAGCAACAGGCTCTTCAACACCGCAATGAGTCAACTCAACGCGGTGCAGCTAGTAAACATGCACAAATTCTGAACCGGGCTGTGGAAATACAGCGCACAAGTAAAAGTTGGAGAGTTTCGTAACGAATGCACCGCGCACTTAAAATATACGGGAGTGGATGCGCATGCATTATCGAAAGACAACGATCGGTCACATAACTGATAAAGCACGTACATGGAGTGGTGGTACTATATGCGTCGGGGAATAAAAAACTTGTTTGCTTCGAGTTTGCATGCGCCTACGCCGAAAATATTCTTATACTTCACGTTTTTCCCAATATTATGACTATCAGATCAAAACTAACGTTGTTATGATGTTAATATTAGGGCGTCACTAAGAAAAATCATCTATGCAATGTTAAACCGCTGGAAAGACTGTCGGCCAGTAACTTGCTGCGGTACTAGCTGCCAAACTTCCGAGAGAGTGAGAGAGAGATTAAGAGACAGAGCGAGCGTACAATCCATACGATCTTTCGCTTTCAATCGAGGTGAGCACTACACGAATCGTACACGTACATTCCAGCCGTCAGCTGCTCAGTCTCTGTACTCGCACCATACAGGAAAGGACATAGTAGTCCACACAGCACGCACCGCGCGTCGCGTCACGTTGAGATGTACCACCCTAATGACACTTAGATCGCTTGGACTCTCGCGCCATCTCACGGATCATGTTGATCTCGCCACCTCACGTTGAAGACGTGGTGGCGTGGTAGAGGCATAGTAATTGAATCGAACGAACGTTGGATGCTGCAGGCACGTCGGGGTGGTGATCGATCGTGGCAAGCAAAAACGACCGCACCAAACCGTTGTGAGTAGCGTACGTCAAACAAGCCACCGTTTGACCTTGCAAACCACCGTACACGGATTGCGAGGCAGGCGAGAGGCCATTTTTGTGCGCGACACACGACCACACTACCTGCAAAAGCTCGTCTCGTCGTCTCCCAGACCTCAAGTCGGACAGCACAGCGCAAGAAGACACTCGAGAGCGCGACTGGCAAACAAATTAATCGAAAAGCACGGAAAAAAATGAGCTCCTTCAACAGACTTCACCACTCCAACAGACGTTCATCAAACAGCGCAAAAAAGTGCGTTTGCTTTGGGACACAATGTTCACAAGCCCGATCGGCGCGCGCTCTGGTTCTGATGTAATTGATAGCGCATAGTGTCTAAGCTTTGGTTGACCCCTGTGTATCTTGATGGCCGGTGGTCCATAGATAATTGCGTATCGATTGCTTATCAACTAGCGTGTTTATTGGAGTTGTAATAGCTGATAATTCTATCACCTTCGATTAAAAGTCGGGACCTGCTGTCCGTGTGTGTTTGTGGAAGGTGTTTTTCCTACCATCTTTGGTCTGTTTGTTTTTTTTTCTCTTCATTTCTACTTACTCATACAGCCAACTCAACCGAACGATCTTTGATCGGTGTAACAAACACACGCTATTGCGTAATGTGCAAATATGTGCTGTATTAGCAACGCTCAAAAACACGCCAGCTTTTTTAGTCGCCAACATACAGTGTGAAGTGGTGGAAAAGTGACATTTGTTTGATCGTCACCATGCAAATAGTAATAAATGGGAAAACGGTTTCTCGGCCGGTTGCCAGCGGCCCCGTGAGTATCAGGTGTATCTCAGGTGCGTCCAGGTACCGTGACAGCTTGGTTTCGTGCCGGCAGTGCAAGTTGATAGTTGTTTGCACGCTTGTTTAGAATCCGCGCAAACACGTTTCAATTATGATTGCTTAATTTCCAACGAAACCGCTAAGGATGACTGAATGCAATAAGTTAAAGACAAGTATCGGACATGCTGATCGCATGTTACCTAAACACAATTGTATTGTCGTGTGAAAGTAATACGCTAAAAATATAGACATTTTGATACTAACAGTGTCATTAAAAACTACTAAAACTACATGGTTAATGCTTAGTTCTTCAGGTAATTTCTTTTTATAGCTTTATAGCTTTATTGCCTTATAGGACATTTGGTAAATCGAATTAAGCATCTTAAATATAATAGCAAATATTATATAAATTGAAGGCATTTCAATAGGCATTTAAATCCATCAAAAACATTAGAGCAAAATTATTTTAAACCCAATGATGCATTAGAAACCACACTAATAACATTTCCAAAATTAGATATAAAAATATAAAAAAGCATCGAACAAAGAGTTGTACAAAAAGATGGAACGGTGCCTAAACAGATCCATCACCTTCGTCATCGGAGACTTGCCGACGTCGGCCCGGCGTACTGCCGTTACCGTGTGGTAGTACTAAAAGCGGCAAAGGACAAACATATAACCCATTAGTTGAAGGTAAGAACATAAACATTTGCTTTCGTCTTTGCTTGGTGCGGTACGGTACCTGTGCGTCACTGCCTGCGTGAGGATGAGCGGAACCGTCGCGCACTTTTGACCCGGTGCTACCAGCTGCACCACTCTGACCCGCCGGTTGCTGGTGCTGGTGACTGTGACGGCCACCGACGTGCAGGGCTGCCTTCATGCTGTTCATAATACCGCCGGAAGTAGTGATCGGACCACTGCCCATACCGGTGCTATCCTTATCCGAGCCGGATTTGCTGCCGTCATCTTTCTTCTTCTTCGAATCGGAACCCTTGCGAGGCCGGAACACATCGAATATCGTCGGTCTCCGGTTGGGGCTAGCGATACCTTCAAAAAGACAGAACAAAGGATGTAGTCCAGAATCGGAAGAAACCGGGATGAACACGAACGCGCTTCTTACCGTGCACGGTCGATTGGTTTAGGACGGGTGCTTCCTCGCCACTGCGGCGCCTCTCCAGTGACCCAGAACGGCCACCGGACCCGACACGCTCCGTGCTGCGCGATATGCTCTCGTGCTTGCGGTTTAGCTTCTCCAACTTGGCCGCCTCCTTCTCAAGCCGGCGTGCCTCCTCCCGCTTCTGCTTCATCACTTCCTTCTCCTGCTTCTTGGCTTCCTTTTCGCTCTTCTTCTGCTTCTTGGAGGCACGCGTCGATGATTCGCCTGACGTGGCCGGAGCCGTCGAAGGACGCTGGAAGTTGCTGGAGCCTGCGCCATCGATTCCATCCTATGGAAAATAAGGTAAGACGAGTTGATTAGTTGAATTCACCACTTCATAGAGCAAATAAACAGTAAGAACTCTATCGGTATAGGGTTCGAGCTATCAGTTGACTATATGTTCGTTCGTTGCGTTATCTTTCTAGGTTAGGTTGTTGCTATCACTATCAGAGGCAAGAGTCTGACACCTATTAGACAAACCAAGATCTATGAATGATGAACAGAGTGGAAATTAGTAATAAAGGTAGAAAATATGTTGTTCTTGCAAACTTCAAATTTAAAACCAACGTCCCACTGGTACGGTGAAGTCTCTCAAAGATGACTCCAGATACAGTTTTTGTCAAATCTACCCCAAAAATGCTCGAAATACTATAATATACACTCACTGGTTTTGTTGGCGACTTCTTCTGATCGGCAAACAACGCGTAGTTAGGTTTAGCATTCACCGGTAGAGTTGCTGCACGGCCACTCGCCAGCGGAACGTATTCTTTTGCTTTTGAGGTGCTGCTCACCGGATCCGGTCGCTTCACCCACACTTCATCTAGCTCGAACGGAATGTTGCTCGAAGTTGTGGGTTGTTGGTCACGTGTTAACGACGTTACGGTGGATTCATACCCACTCGTGTCGGCTCCGGTCGCCGACGATAGGGAGCCTCTGCTTTGGGTCAGTGGACGGATTTCTACTAGCGACGTATCGAAGAAGCGCCGATCGAGATGGGGCGTGTTGAAGTGAGGTGATACCTCTGCCGGTGCAAAGATCGACCGCAGGGAGGTGCGCTGGCCGTTGGCGTACTGCTGGGAGCCACCGGTGCTACACGGGAAGTGGATCGTTTGGGAGTTTTGGGAGGCCGACACAGGTAACAGTGCGATCGTTTCCGGGCGCAGCCTGGGTGGAGATTTCGGCGCATCCTGTTTTTCCTGCTGCTGCTCCTGCGTCTTTGTGACCATGAAGCGTGACTTACGGGGAATGGCCGCCTCAGTTTCGTCGTCCTGTGACGCTTTGCTTGTGCTCGCGGCTGGCTCCACCGGCTCCTCCTCTTCCTCCGTAGCACCGATCACAATCGAGGGAATCAGACCGCGCGAACGGTGTGCGGCTGATGGTGGGGAATGTGATGGCAACTGCTGCTTCTCGTCCTCCTCATCCTCTTCGCGACACTCGGACAGTCGACGGCGAACGTGGAAGGGGAGGATTATGGGCAGTGAGGAAGGTCCAAACAGGCCACTGCTGTCCGAGCGCCGTCCCGGGCTCATCGGGGGTATCAGCATCCGGAACGGCATCCCGGCAGCTTCCATCGACGGTAGCTCCGGCGCGGGAAAGTGTTCCGCTGCGGGGCGTGCCCTTGCCTGCGTCTGCTCATGATCGACCTCCTCCTCCACATCGCTCACCGTGCTGCTGCCGTCGCTCCAGGACGACGCAGACGGGTGTCCACCAACATTGCCCTTGCCACCACCAGCACCACCGCTAGCCGATTTGCGCATCCCTCCACCATCTGACCGACGCCCTGCACCGACACCACCACGCTGCGGCGGAAGTCCATGATCGTCGCCAAAGTCGGAGTCCGAATCCGAGCGTATGTTCTCCAGATCCTGCATCCGGCTGTCGATCAGATGCTCGAAATCTTCATCCGTCACCGGGCTCCCCACATACACCGGTGTGCCCTCGCTGCCCCAGGTCGTCGCTTGTGATGCGATTTTGAGGTTAGCGCGCCTCCGGAGTGCCGCCGCTTCGGATGCCTGCAACGCGTCATCCCTGCGAGGTACGGCCTCCTGCATGAAGTCCACCCGCTTCTTCATGCGCCGTTTCGCCTCCTCCATCTCCCGTGTCATGCGCTGATCGATCTTCTCTCGATCATCCGATACGGCACCGCCGCTGCCGCCGTTCTTCGGTGAGGGTGCCATTGGTGCGGCAAGTTGCCGGTTTGGCTGCTCCCGTATCAGCAGCAAGCCGGTGGTGGTTGTGGTGCTGCCGCCGCCGTTCGATGAATCGTCCATTTAATTAATCTAAATTTGCGTCCCTCGTGGCGGCGTCGGCGCGGGCCCGAGGCAGGCGGTACCTTGCTTCCCAGTGCGATTAATTAGGGTTAATTTATTTGTACTCTCCCGGCGGGTCTGCTCGATTAGTCTCCGCTTAAGCGATGCGATCTCGGCGTTTTGATCAGGGCGCTACTGTTTAGTTTCTCGATGCAGTGAGGATGCAATGGAGCACCCGGAATGAAGTTTTTCTTTAGTCTCCGCAACGTTCTTGCTGCCCTCTAGCTACATTAAAGGCGAACGTTTACTTGGCGGCTGCCGCTTGTCTCTCCGCAGTTGGAAAATCGATACGTGTCACCTTGTGTCATTTTCTACCTTTCCAGCCGTAGCTGTACGGGGCCTAAAGGAGGATGAGGTAAAGACGTATAATGATAAGATGGTTCGCTGGATGCCTGGGGCTAAGATGAAATCGCTTTCCACGAGATGTTTCTCGAATGAAGTAATTCGACTAAACGACGGGTCGACTTGAGCAGACTTTTTTGTGATTCCAGTTTTTGATAACTTCAGCTACCAGACTGTCTTAAATGTATGCTAAGCAAAAAGTTTCTATCATAGAAATGAGGCTTTCAGTCGTAGTTGGAATGCTTCATATAAGATCTTTCATGGCGCACGAGGACTTGCAATTCGCGTACAAATAAAACTACAGAACAGCCACATAAACTGATTCTCCTACAAATAGCACCAACAATGATAACGATTTGCAAGCGAAATGCAAACCCCCATCCCACTCTCCCTATCTCCCCGCCCATAACCGCTTGGTCTGTCAGTGGTAATCGGTGTTGACGATAAACGGAGCGAGTTTTGCTACATGCTCGCGCGCTAACAATCTGTTTGTCGGGTAAACTATTCAACATCGCCACGGCATTCCCGGAACAGCTCCCGCAGTTCCGTATCACTGATAATGGGGTTCTATCCGTAATGAAAGTTCCTTTTGTGTCTGAAAGTCACAAACTTATCCTCGTCAGTTTTTAAGGGTCTTAAGCCTGATTTCTAACTCTGATGGCAGTGGAAGTTTTGTTACGATCAAAGCCAACGAAAACATATCAATCTCAGAGTATACCTTCTTTTAAAGCCGGCCTCACTTCCACACCGCTTAAAAGGGCACACACGTGTATGGCGGCTTGGTTTCACCCCACATTCCACTCCACACATGTGTATTAGAATGGCAAACAAACGCGATCGCGTAGTGGTGATGATGGGGGCCGATGGAGGGTGTTGTACAAACACACCCTGGGCGGCGGCGGCGGCGGCGATATGTTTGCCAATGATAACCGAGCGAAGAAAATACACATACAAAGAGAGGGGCGCTTGCGGAGCAAAAGGGTATTGAAATTTTTCCACCCCTATTCGGGCCATCACTCTTGTTTATGTCCGCTGCTGACAAAACAGAATCTCATCTACACACATCATGCGGTCGTGATATTGTCAGTCGATATGACGGAACGTAAACTGATTGTCATACTCAACTGCGTCAAACTGGCGTTGCCATTTTGTCTACCGCCGTCAAGTGCACAATGGATGCCACGATAGATGGCTGCGCTAGTTCGTTCGTGAACGATCCGAAAAGCGGACACTGGAGAAAGTTAACAAATGCTCAACCCCTGCCCGACATGCTAAAGTGTAACAGGGCGCGACCAGAACGTGAACCCCTCGTCGATCAAGCGTCCATCGCGGAACAGCTGATGGCGGAGAAAAGTTCAACGAACCCGAACGTTACCGGCTCACGCTGTATACGCGGCCTCCATCGCGGAGTTGTGAAGTTTGCTTATGCATTCAGCCGGTATGGAAACGTATGGCTCTAGGAGGAATTCCAAAAGCGTCGATTTAATTGAGCTGCAAAACAGTTTTTTTTTCTCGTTTGTGGAGCTCTATCATGTAAACTAATTCAAAGTAAATAGTTTGGATCAAACGCTCCAGGCAAATGGGGCCGAATGTACATTTTTGCACAGCAGTAGTTCGTTGATGCATGATTGAATTTGGCACTTCAGAGATTGGAAAAATGTAATCACCAGTCTAAACAAAATAACGCACCCCACTCAAACACACTTGACGACATTCTGCTGTTCGGAAGCGACATACGCATATCGAATCGGCAAACTCGATCCACTGAGCTCACTTGTTCAACCTGAGCAAACAATGCATACTCAGGTGGGAATGCACGACTCAGGTGGGAATGCTATAAAAATAGATTAATCGAGTGTGTCTCATTGACGGTAAGAACGCTAGACTATCGGCAGTTAGAAAGGGGTTGAGATACATTCCAAATTGTATTCTAGTCAGCATGCCATCTGCATCATCTGAAGATCCTAGAAGCTGGTTTTGCATTCTTTACATTTGCTTCAGTTTGGTAAACCATAATTTTGATAAGTTTCTTTCTATAGGATACTGTAATGGAAAAGGATCTGAAAACTCCTAAAGTCTTTATGGCGGACCAATGTCCGTCTTATGAATTCTTCAGGATTGCCTTTTGTTCTGGAATAGGCAACCAATTCGTAAAAGACAACTTCAACTTCAATGCATTAGAGATCCCGTTGCAGCCAGATTGTGCAGTCAGGACCCTTCATCCTTCAAAATCTTGGGATAGAAACTTAAAATATTCATTCTGCCTACAATTTTAAACAGATCCGACAGTTGAAGTAGCAGTCATTCGATATGTGCCCTATCTTGCCACTAAACATACACGAGTGTTACCTTCCAAGAGCCCGTTATGTTTATTCTACCCTTATCCCTGCATCCCTCCACTCCGTCTTCCTTCCGCACCTGCTTCAAACGTGGCGCAACTGACCGCAGCACATTTATTAATTAAGTGGCCACGGGTGAGTGTGTTTGCAGTAAAACTTTTAATTACCACCGCCCACGTCGGCAGTGGAAAACGTGATCAGCTGATCACGAACACGCACGCTCGCCCGCCCGGGAAGTTGAACGGTGTTGCTGCTGCGCTTGTCGAAACGAAACGAATGCACTTCCGCTGATTTCTAGCGACGCGAAAAACTCGACCAAACGTTCTGATTTGACTCGTGCGACGGCGACGTGTGCGACGTGAGATATTGAGTCGTCGTCGAAGTGGATTCAAAGAGGCCAGATAACACATGGTTTGATCGTTCTACAAAAAAAAAAACACATATTGTAGACCCACAATCAGGTCTCACATTATACCGCTGTCGTTAGCCGCATTTCATTTGCATTCATTCCACGGGCGAAGCTGTTGCACAGCCCGGCCCATCTCAACTGATACGCGACCGGAATACGAAATGATCCAATCGCACAACCGAACGGGGTGGTGGTTCGTCTTTCGTTACGTTCGGAGTGCCCATTTGGAGCAACACGTTGCGCAAAACAGCTAATGCGGTGATACGATGTGTCGTGCCGAATCATTCTCCTAGCGCCTGAAAGAACACCGCGCTCCCCTGTCCATAGCGCGCAGGAACCTTACGGCAGAGGCCGCAAGAAATCGGGGAACCTTTGGAACAGACATACGGGCAAGCAAACATAACAGATAAGACAACGGAGAAACCCTCCATACCATCGGCACACCTCCGTGTTCGTGTCCGGTGGCCGAGTGAGAAGTAGCCTATCGTGCTATTTCGTTTTCGACTTTGTAAAAAACCTGCAAAAGCACCTTGATCCACAGGACAGGAACAGCCTTGAAATGTACGAGGATCGCTATCATACGACCCGTGGGATGCGATGCTTACCGCCATAGATAAGTGTGTCTGTGTATTCAAAACTTATACCGAACTCCACATAAATCACCACCACGACCGGTATTGTTTCAACAATGAAGATAACACAACATTACCTCAACATTACAGCTCAAAGATAGTGCACGCGCTGTTTGTGTGCAGCCCGGAATGCTACGTGGAAATAGAGCTATAAGAGCAACGTCACGGTAGGAGGAGGACCTTAATATTGTGACCAGCCGCCATCAGAATTACAACCGATTCTATTTTCGTTCCACTATGCATTATGCAAGGTGATTCGCATTTATTCGATGCTTCCCTAGGGGAAGCGTTCGTCGGGACGGGCGGAAAGAAGTCAGGATGTTCGAGGACAAATTAGGATCGGCACGAAAAGCAGCACCGTAAAGCAGTAAACAACAACAACGCATTCCATGAATCGCCGGTGCCTGTGATTTGGACGGGCTGAGCTCCACACCTCCTACAGCACCCACCCAAACCCAGCCAACCCGGAGAAGAGAGATTAATGATTAATTATTTATTCTCAGTGGTATGCCAGCGCGTCACCAATATCTGACTGCGAGATGTATTTTATGTTGTGTTTATTTATGTTCCGCATTCTTTTCGTCGTACTGAAAACACACGAAGGAATGCGTATAAGCATGCTTTAAGTTAAGATTGTGATAGATCAATTTTTCATGTGTATTAGTTTGCGGATAGCTTCAGATGACTACTACATCTTCTTTTGCCTTGAACACAGCATCCTCAAGTAGGTCTTGTCCTGCCATTTCAGGCTTTCTTTGACTCAGTTATTGCCCGAATCATGGTAAGCCGAATCATTGTAAGTTCTGCGTACAGGGGACAGGCGACGGTTCAGTTGAGATTTGAACCTACACAACCTGTGGTGTGCAAGACCTAGCGTTTCCGCACAAAACCATACGACTGCCCCGATCGACTGCTACTACTTCTAGTATATTACTGAAATACTAGACATTATTGTTGTATTTTTCGACACTTTTCAAAAATTTCGAATGAGTGAGTTTTTGGGATTCGTAACAATGAATTTGGATCGAGCAGAATCAAACTCTGAAATTGGAAGTATTCGACAACCCAATAAAGTCATAAAGAATGTATTTCCGAAAGCACTCAAAACGAAAGTCATAAAGATTAATCGACACTGGGAGGACTCCCTATAAAGAGTATTTTAACGATTTGAAAAAGAATCAATTCAACGTCTTGTCTTCCTTTGACAGAATTTGACAGGATCATAAAAAAACTGTGTAGATAATGGAGCTCTTTTTTGTGAGTTCGAACCGCAAGCTCAAGTTGTTCCCACTGGGACACTTACTTTAAACTACGATTCAAGGTTTTGATGAAAACTAGAAAAAATAAGTATACCTTAGATTGTATGTTAAATTCTTAATCACATATTGAGACAGTGTGTCTATTTGAAATTGCTTCTAACCTCGTATGGCTAGAGTTAGGATTTCAATCGAGATACGAAACACCCTTGTCTTTCATCCGCTCCAAGCCAATCAATTCGCTGATCGGGAGCAATTAAAAGCCGTCAACGTCGCTCGAAACGCTCGATTGCTCGAAGCCAATCGTTTAAATCGAATAATCGTCCCAGCTGTCTGAATTCTTCGGCAATTGCATAAACGGCACACGTCCTCAAACATTCGCGTCACAACACAAGGGACAACCATCGCCACATCGTAAGATTTGCTACCGTCGATTATGCGATTTACTGTTTCAAGGAGTTTGACGAGAGATAGTTGCGATCGAGGTTCGCGCGTTACAACTGTTGTCAACCAACGACTTGGGTGGATTGTAGAGGGGAAAACGCACTTTGCGCACACCTTCTTGAGTGCACAAGCACACATACACGCCGATACACAGCGCGATTGGTTTGATGCATACTTTTGCCAGCGTTGTCGACACGGTGGAGTCGATTTAAATGTTAATCAGACCCACGCATGGCAAACAGGGTGCGCGCGCGACGGGATCGTACACATTGAGCAAGTGTTGAAAACGGGTCAAGGTGAAAGGAACGCAGCCAGATAGGATTGCATCAACTAAGCAAATATGAAAAATGTCCGGTAAGTAAATAAAGCGGACGAAATTCCAAGAAGCAAAGGAGATTATTACATTTTTAAATTCAATTTACCTGAGCAAAATGACTCCTTCTTTCTCCACTAAGAAATTATTCTGTCCCTTGCAACAAAAAAAAAACCTTGAACACAGTTTCCTCGCACAGTTATTATTCGAAAGCTCATCACATTCCACGCTCGTTTCAATGTCGTGGCGGCCAAGGCATTACCGCACAACGTGCTGTGATCAATTAGCATGCAGCGGCTACTGCAACTTTGCGCGACCAACCAACTGTCACAACGTTGCGAACGGAGGCTCGCCTAACCGACCGGCGACAACCACTTATCTCATTCGCCAGCTATCGCACCATCAGCAACCGCCACGAGCAGGAAGACCGTCACAGTCGCCAATGAGTCTTTGTGACATCCAGCAAAAGCCGCCCCATACAGCCTTCCCGTGGCTAGTGTGCAAATTTCTCGACCCACGCGCTAATGTGCTGTTCGACGATCGCGCGTACGCAAGAGATTCGCCGGCTGGCTTCGAGATTCGTAGTATAAGTCATGGCATGAAGGGGGAGTGAGAGCTGAGCATTCGTTTCGCAGCTGCTTTCAATTAGAATGTCACCGACCACCAACACCATCTAGTGGACCTCTCGAAAAGATCAATTACTTCCAACGAGATAGGGAATTGAAATTGAAGCTAATGATTTATGTAAAACACCCTCTGATCTCTTCAATCTGATCTTCATCATACAGCTAATACTTGAGCAGAAAACATCGATGAGGTTCTTTGGAAATTCCCAACAGATCAGTTTTGCCATGACCAACATGACCAACCCTGAAA
>KZ067677.1:52645-74553 GCA_002091845.1 Anopheles cracens | reverse complement strand
CCTGTGCAAACGTGCCAACATATCACATATCACCATCATTAGGCAAAACAGAAGTAATTTGGCCGACCGGGCGGATAAACACGCCGGGCTGGAAACCTGGACGGACTCATTACGATGACTTCACATGAAATGCATACCGGGCATCGGAAAGGGAAAATTATATCGCCAGTGACATCGAACTTCCCACCGTTACCGCGTGCATGCCAAATGGCCGTTATGGGATGTTTTATTATAGTTTGTTTCGGTCTTTTTTTTCTACCCAGCAAAACACGGAACACACCAAACATCCCCGCGAACAGGATGTGCACGACTTTGGCGGTTGTGTGATGTCGTTTACATGTCTTAATTATGATATTCTGTGCTGTGGATGAGTTTTTGTGCTCTCCCTGATGGAAGTTCTGTAATTACGCAGAATTGGAATATTCTCGGCGGGAGGAGATATCATTTTTTCTTTTTTTGCTGTCCCGCATGCCAAACGCTCCAAATGGCATTCCCAAAAGCCATGTATAGTTAATAGCGCCTACGTGAACGGAGCGTGAAACTTTCCAAACAAACACCGGCTCTGTTGTGCGCGAGTTAAATATGCTCTGCCGGGAATGAATTGTGCGTTTTATCAATATTACTTCACCAAACACAATTCGATAAGGAGAACTGTGCAGCGGTGGTTGATAGCAGCCTGGTGAAATATCCCAACAATCAACACCCACCTCCCGGCGGACGGCAGCATAATGATCCCTGAAAACTACTGTGCAAACTTGTGCCTCCCCGGCCATCGTCCAACCGGGTTCCGATTGTTTGATGCGATGAAAGAAATTAAATAAATCAGCGGGCGATATGGCCGTCCCTACCAACAACCACGCCAAACGAAAACATTGCAAACGTCATGCTTTGCCGAAATGATCGATCAGAGTCCGGGAGCCGATCCACTCCGGACCTTAATTGCTAATTAATAAATAGAGGTGGGCACAGCGTGGTATCTACCTTTTGTAACTTAAACGGAAAAGACGGGACTATTAAAACCATCGAGTTATCCGAAAGATACCAAGATTGAACAACTAGCTGTCATATATGTCATATATGTGCTGTCATAAACGTGTCTTTGCTGTTTTACTGAATGTTATTCTGATCTCATAAAAATAATTTATAATAAAATAATTTAAATTTCTAATTAGGTTTAGTCTGCATGAAGCCGAAATACACATGTCAATTGTGCAGTGTAAAACTAATTTTCATTTCCCACGTGTCCCCCATACCGTCATCACACTCCCCACAACAGCCGTGCGTGAATAGGTATGTTCACTTTCATCAACACCGCCAGGGCGTCATCATTACCATGTATCAATTTAGCAAACTTGTATCATGCTTATGTCAAAAACAGCAGTTACGCCGCTCACAGTGCTCCAGCAGCGCGTTTCGTGTTCGGGAAGGAAAAACAAATCACATCCACCATTTGCAGCGCCAACCCCATGCGCTTACGCCGGTTTCCATTATGGCGCATCGCAGAACACCGTGCTCCTAGCTACCTACCTGCTGCGCCACAGCATAATTGATATCGATAAAATATCGTAACCTTCCACCCGGTGCCGTTCACGGGAATAAACTCCAGCGCTGTCGCCGGTCGGTGACGATTGGATGTTTAGGACGGTGTAAATTTGTGCCCTTCTACCCGCTGCAAACCGGTGGAATGAATGTAGGACAAACATTATCACAAACACTCACGCACAAAAAGGGGATACTTTTTTTTTTTTTTCCACCTCACGTTGAAAGTGGCAAACAATTCCCAGTTCTTCATCATTATTCCGATGCGATACTCTACATGGGTTATATAATGCTCTTCAGCAAAAATAGATCGATACACAATTTCAAACGAGCTAACGAAACAGTTCGTTCCCCCGTCTCACCGAAGAAGGCAATGGAACTGTGGAGAGCAGATCTCTCCCACCGACCGCCCTAGCGCCCTCTGGCGACCAGTTAGCCGTAAAACGGTTCGCTTTCGATCCGGCAAGGACACACTTCGTACCCTCTCCTAGCGGGATAAAAACTCATCTTCAATCAGTTAAAAACAGAAACGGTGAAGAAGACAAAAAACACGTCTGAATAATGTGCCATGAAACGACGACGAAGAATAAAACCATGAACATAAAAACACCCACCGGAGCCATCAAATCAAAACCCGGTGTTGCGGGTGGGGAGGATGGGAAGAGTGAACCCCATCCGTCGAGGAAATACGGGAAATTACATTTCACTAACCCAAACCCCATGCCCCGGTATCGCATAGAAGAACCAAGCCAACAAAACATAACACAGGTAGCATACAACATCGTTCCAGTTCGAATGCAAAAATGCTTTCCGCCAGTCCGGTAAAATTCCTATTTGCGGTCGGGGGGTATGGCAATGAAGGGGGAGGAATGGCACGACACACCCTTCGCCGTCACCGACCCACGACCAATGCGATCACAAACCATTTTGTTGAGGCCTCGGTTGATAAATTTTCTATTCGATTTGCAATGATAAATTTTGCAAGAAAATACTTCCTTCGTGTTTTTTTCCTCTGTCGTTGTGGAGGAAAGAAGGAAGCACACAAGCACCCAAGCAAGCAACAACAACCGAAAAACAGCCTGTTTCACATTCCCTGCTCTCCGCGCAACGTTCTCAAGTGACTTTTTCCATTGATCCTGTCGGTTAAGAGATTTCCATTCACAGTCAACGGTAACGGAAACGCACACAAACCGAAACCGAGAATCGAATTCCTGCTCTCCCGTCGACGGGGTGGGTATTCAAAGGACACCCGTATCCGGGATATGGATCTATGCGTGTATAACTTCATATTTCGCTCCGGGACTTTACACTAACGGGGCCCGGGTGGGTCATTATGACCCGAGTGTAGTTCAAGCGAAATAAAACTTAAGCTTTTATATCAACCATCTATTTGCGTGATTGTTATTGGGTAGTAGTGGTGGGTTGCCTAATTAACTTTCGATACTATAGTTAGCTGAAAAGGTGTCTTGGCCAAGCTTCTTATTGCACTAGTTCGATTTAAACTGATAACTTTTGGGCAACTTATAACCTTTCGGAATATTTGGAAAATATTTCATATTTGTTAATTAAACTGAGATTGAATTTATTTGCATACTGTATTTACACACAGTTTAATGTTATGTTCTTTCTAATTTCGTGTTTACATAAATGTTTTACCTTCCTCATCTTATCTTTAATCTAGGACAATTATATTTGATTCCTGAATATAATAGTTGTTGAATCAATAAACATATAAATGAGAAACCAATTGATGATTTGTGTAGTTTTCTCAATTGAGGGAGAATTTCAAGTGAATTACATACATAATACATAAGAATTGAATATTCTTATTCGCTATCGAATGTTGAACAACATCTAGTATGAAGGGTCAAAATTCCCCATTATTGTTGTCAAATAGCACAAACACAATCGTAGACGGTAAGTGTGCAACTTTCGCATGAACGAAGAGTATTTCTCTGTGTGCGTAAGGTTTTTATTAAGTGTAAGTAAGCGTTGCATCAACAGCAGCAGTAGGCTTTTCCCAAGTGGAAAACTCACAAAAAAAGACTACGAGGCAGGACGGCCAACCGAACGGGATGAAGAAGAAATCATTACATGTAAGTATTCCTCGTTTATTCATGTCAGCTACCCCCCGTCACTTTCATCGACGGCGTTTTCCGACCCAAAGTGCCTATGGCCAATCCGATTCTTGTGCGAAAGAATCTTCGCCTGCGGTGTGATCCGGGGCCGGGGCACGCGAGGACACGGAGTGCCGGTCGTAAAGAGATGGCTTAGCCACAGAGCCAATGTGTCCGATGTGTTGTTCGGCTCCCATGTCCGAGCGAAGTCCGGTGCATTACTTTCTCGCTCGAAGGCAAAAACCCTCCCCCGATGGCTTAGTGCGGAGGGCGTAGAAGAGTCGACGCGAGGCTTACTCGGACACTGTCGGAAAAGGTAGCGCAATGAACAGATGCAAGTTTCGTCCAGTACTCATCTGTGGGAAAAGTGAATGAGGGATGTGGTGCGAGGAAAGCGCGAGAAGGGAAAATCATTCGTTTGAGATGAAAAACGCAAACCGACACAGGGAACAGACGGACCGAACGTTATACTTTGAATCCTTTTCGTCTCCACCACCGCGTCCATACTTCCTTACATGGCGCAACGGTTCCTTTCAATACAACTCCAGTAGTATCATTGTTTCTTTCCGCTTCTCGTCCCCCTGTGACGTCTGGTTCGGTTTCGTTTTCCGCCCCGGCCATGAGGCCCGACTGCCAAGAGTGGTGGTTTTGTGTCTTTAATTTGAAACTCATGCTGTGCTATGAAATGCTGATTCGTTTCAGTGCTTCTCTCTCGCTGTCTCCTTCTCTCTGTCTCTAGCGTGTCGCTCGACCGGTCTGGCACCTTAATGCCTCGTCTGCCGCACGAACGGCAACAGTACCGAGCGGACTTGCGGACGGACACGGTACCGGCAACCGACACAGTCGTACACAGAGTACTCGCTCCCACCCCGAGGCAGGACATGAGCAACCGGCAAACGATGCTGAAATTGATTATTTTCATCTTACATCATTTTCCATCTAATTTCAAGCGGATGGGCGGTCGAACGGGTCGGGCGGGCTCGGCTTTTCGCATCGGGCCGTGCTTCACAAATCGATCGCCCTTTTGCCGTCCGTCCACTCCGATTGCCACGGGCCATCTGTGGGGAGTGCAATTATAAGAACAACGAGAGCGATAGGGAAAAAAAGATTGGAGCAACCGAATGAAATGGATCCCAATCGGCGCTCGGTTTGATCGTAAATCGACCGCCGGCGGGGAGAAGGTGCATAGGAGTGTGAGTTTGTTCTTGCGGATGGTGTATGCAAATGAATTAAGAATTATCAGAATTATGCCGATAATTTAAGGAATGGCTCTAGCAGTTTGGACCTAATTGCATTTCTGAAACTAGATCATATTGCTTAAAACCTGATGTATCTTAACCTTAATTTTTCATTAGCAATATGTTTACGTTTTTATATTTTATTCTTGATTAAGTTAAAACACAAGATAATAAGTTGGAGCAAAAGAGTGTTTTATTGAATTATGTCAATGCATGTCGTGTGACGAAAAAGTGTATTTTTATAAAAAAAATATTTTTTAACTACTAATCACATTAAGAAAACTATACACTTCTAAACCACTTTCTTCAACAGTGATTTAACGAAGACGGAATTATCTTCAAGAATGTTTATAATAACAGTCGTAGTAGTTCAATAAAGCATCAAATTTCCAGAAGACAGTTGTAAAATTTCTGAAATATTTCATACTACGTAAATGATACCCCTAAACCACTCACGAGCTATCTATACCTGGTGATACCTCATCGAAACAATTCAAATAAAACTATTTTACCTACAAACTCCAAGTATTTCATATAGTTGTGTGTCACAGCCTATCTCATGTGTATCATCACCATCAATTTAACTATGTCATAGTCTATGCATTTAACTATACTCAAAATAAACACATAAAAGCCTTCAAAAATCCAATTTATAAGTGATTACGTACATTTTAATCATCAAAGTTTGTTTGATTCTTAAGTACAATAACGATATACACAAGCCGCACTAAACTTTTTTCTTTCTTTCTTAGAAGTCGGTTAAAATCGGATGAAAATCATCGTACAAAATACTATCGACTTTTTTGCCGACAGTCACTAAAGGATATCAAGCATCATTTCAGACGTTGACGAATTTTAATTCGTGGAGCAATTTTATAATGCGATTTAGTAGATACCGGAAGTCGAAGGTCGTAAGAATCGACCTTGGTAGCTAAAGAAAACAAAGATTGACTAACTGGTAGCTAAAAAAAATAAAAAAAATGAAAAATGAGCAAATAAATGAAGAATACTCCGTCTACTTACTACTATTTAAGATATCACATACATAGATTGTAAATTTTCCGTACTTAGCAACCAATTGAATTGGATTTTTCGTGCGTTACAGTTTATCACTTTTATAACTCTAAATTTTCATATTGAAACAAAATAATTTAAAAAAGTTCATGGATTAATTACTGTCCCCCACTACTCTGGTATTATGCAATTTAAAACTAATGCACAATTAATCATGGCCGCAAAAGTTACTCGTTTGATTTCTATCGCAATAGATTGCTCGTTGAATAGAATATCCACAGATTAAAAGGAATGGAGGCTCTAAACCACCACCACCACCACCACCACCAACCAGTGGCAGTCCTTTCGCACATAACCCCAGTGTATCCCTGGGAGAGATAAAAAGGTGCCGCAATCTATCCATCAATTCCCGGGCGTTTGCTCCCGCGCCATCCACGCGAACCCGAAACGCACGGTAATCAGTTTTCCAAGCAGCAGCAGCAGCAGTCGTAAGCACTGATTTATTTTACCAACCAAACCCCGATACCCACCGACACGCACCGTCACCATCGGGCCCCTTCCTTCGACGCAACCTGCGACGCGTCCGCTGACGCGCTGCGGACAAATGTTGCTTCATTTATTCATCAGCATTAGCAGCCGTGAAAATTAAGACAATTCTCTATTCCGCCCTTGCGTCGGGCAGGGCGATCAACTGCCTTCTGCTTCAATCAACCCGGGGGCCTTGGGGGTTGAGCCACCACATCCGCACAGCACCTGAAGGCAGCACCGGGGCACGGATGAGCTAGGTGCCAAGTGTAAGATAAATGAGAATCGACATTTTTGTAGGCACCTTACGCAGTTGGTGTACGTGTGTTGGTGTCGGTGCTGCAAGTGTTCGCCGGTAAACATTCTGCCGAGCATTTTGGGTCCCAGTTGAAGCGTCCCAGTTGAGGCTATTGTACAGCAAACCTTTTCCGTCTTCAAATTGCTCCCCTTTGCTTCGGCGTGCGAGCGTGTGTGTGTGTGTGAGACGTTGACGAATTTTAATTCGTGGAGCAATTTTATAATGCGATTTAGTAGATACCGGAAGTCGAAGGTCGTAAGAATCGACCTTGGTAGCTAAAGAAAACAAAGATTGACTAACTGGTAGCTAAAAAAAAAATGAAAAATGAGCAAATAAATGAAGAATACTCCGTCTACTTACTACTATTTAAGATATCACATACATAGATTGTCAAAATCCATTCTATCTATTTGGTATCACTAAAATATGCGATATGGTTTTTTGAAGAAATCTGTTTCATTTCAATCATTTTCAAGAAATCATTTCATCTGTTTTCAATTCATTCTTTATTTTAGATATTTTTCTATATTATTATATTTTTCAATTTTCATTTTTATAATTGTGTGCATTTCTAAACCGGTTAGTATTGGTTAATTGGTTAATGGTGGTTAATACAATGTTTGTCAATTTAACATCACAGGTCGATGTACGTCTATCATTACGCCCAGTTGTTGTTATTGATTGATTTTTTCATATTAGATGTTTCAAACATTTACACGAATTAAGCTTATTTAAATTTTAGTAAAATCATAAGTATGCCCAAAGATTTTAAGCTTATCATCTGTAAGCAACTAAATCTTATAGTTTCTATATATATCTTACCTCTTCACACTGGCCACAGCGCAAAGTTACTATGAGCTCGATAAATTTAGTAAACTACAAGAGTTATTAGCAAATCACGCTTAAATACTTAGTTTCATTTAAGGATTATGGTTTAGTTTCAAGAACGGATTTGCAAGAAAATTATACATAGTTTGCAATCAGTTCTTTGATCTTTCGCCATAAAATAGGTGTTGGTATTACCACGAGCATTATCGATTAGATCTTACTAAGATCAATCGAATCATGCAACATAATCCACATTCGATTCTTTACTCGTCCCTTTCGTTACTTTTTTCCCAAGACTGTGGCCAGCAAGAGATTCTAGGTGATGCAAAGAGAGGATGAACAACGTCTTCTAGAACCTAGTACGGTTTAAGTACTCAGGTGCATGATCAAACCGAATTCATAAGCTGAGGATGGCTTTAGAGTTAGAGCCCGTATGCCGGCTACCTCTTCGCCGAGAACGCTGTTCACGAACTCAAGAGGTCACATAGGCGCACAAGCGCAAACGAAATGTTAGCTTCGGTAGTAGCGGAGTTTGGCGTGGCCGCTCTAATCACTTCATTCACACTCCCGTGGATTATGTATTTAATTTTGTGATAAAGAGTTGAACGTGTCAGAGTAAATCTTTTAAACCGTGCCACCGTGCAAGGCACACGCCCATCGCCCTCCCATCTCCCGCTGCTGCGTGCGACGCCGGTCGAAGCAAACGACGTCTTTAGGCGTCTTAAGTCGTCTTGCTTACCGAACACTTAGCAGCATCTTCGCACTAGAGCTCGAGTGCCGTGCCGGGAGGGACCGGCTGTCGAGAGCGGTGGGTACCGTACCTTCTCGGGTCGCTTTGTGAAATATTTCCAGCTCATTAAAATTTAAAATGTGCCAGATCGTTTGATATCCGAGCAATATCGTAGCCGAGGAGTGCTCTCGAGACGAGTTCTGCGACTGTGCGTGCGTGCGTGCAGGAGGTAGCATACCACCGCTAGCGCTAACGCCTCACGATAATGGTTCTGTCCGCCGGCAAACTCCCGAAGGCGTCGGTACGGGGATAATCGAGCCTTGGGAAAACTTCCAACCGTCAACACTCGGTCCCGGGTTCCTCACAGCATGCCAGCTGGCGAAGTGTGCGTCGGTTCGCACTGCAAACGTCTTTTGTCAGCGAAAGGCTTCAACTGATTTACTAATTTAAAAGCCCGTTCCCAAAACGAGCCACCCAATACGCTCTCCGGCTTGCTGTATATCAAACGCGAACTGCCTTCATCTCGATTGTGAAACACTTTAATTGCTTGTAACTTGCTGTTACTTTACCACGCACCCCACTCTGGATGGGGTAGGTAGCTATGACGATGAGCGACAAACACACCAACTGGCGCTGGAAGAATAATAAAACCATTCACTTCATTACGAGGAACCTTTTGCCCATCTTTACGTACTAGTTCCGGAGAACAAGTGTAAGGCAGCAGCAGCAGCAACAACAAAAAAAGCAGTGAGACTCTTTGTACAACTCATCCTAAAGCAGACGCTAAAATTTCCACTGTGGTGGCATCTTTAATGAGCTAGCTTCACGCCCAAGCTGTTTGCCCCTGTTTCACAGCTGCGCTCACCCATCCGAAGGTAAAAACCGACGGTCCCTAACCATTAGTCCGTTGCCATGGAAAGCGATATTTTTGGGAAGCAAGCCACCCTTAAAACCAAAAACTGACGTGACGGTCCCTAACCATTAGTCCGTTGCCATGGAAAGCGATATTTTTGGGAAGCAAGCCACCCTTAAAACCAAAAACTGACGAGACTTTAAACGCCAGACTCCTACGAAAACCGTCAAACAAAACACCAAAAACACCGCGAGGGTGAATGATGAAACGCGCACAACAACCGCACGCTTCCCGCGCTGAAATCCATAAATTAAATTGAAATAACATTTCAATAAAGTCTTTAATACCTTCAATTATTTATGACCACGTTTGCTGGACAACGGCAAGCACCCGGTCGGTCCGGTTTCCTTGAACAGTTCGATTGGGGACATTGCGACTTCTCGGGAGCGAACGAACGCCGAGGGACCAAATTGTTTGCGGAAAGTTGGTGTCGCTCTGGGAAAAAGCTCTTTCACAGCGCCGCTTAGATGGCTTGTAAGCTGGGATGCCGCTGCGAGGTTTTCCGAATTTTTCCATCCGATACCAGGTTCATCGATCTCGCAGTGGGACCGTTTTATTGCGTGCACGAAGCGTCTTGTATCTCCGATACCCTCTTCAGATAGGAAGGATTTAAGTTCTCAATGAGATCAAAGCAGAGATCGTGCGCTTTAATGTTCTGTAGTGGTAACAAACAACCCAAAGTTTGTCTGAATTGTAGATTGAGATACATTTCACTTTTGGTTCACTCTTTGAGCGGTGTCTGAAATTAATCCGAAAAAAATCATCGCCAGCTCATACTAACTTTCGAGTTCAAGTGTCGTAACTTTGGTGATTATGTTTATTTCTTTATTCTGTTTCATATTCCAGCAGTTACTTCTTACACGAGCGCACTGACCGATCTGGATAGGGTACGCTGATTATGAAAGGTAAAGATAAACGACGTATCGCAATAAGTTTTATATATTCAGTAGGTTTGATTCTATAATTTCGTTAATTGAAATCTCAGTTTAATTTTTCTCTTGCTATTGATGTTCGCAGAGTTTCAAACAATAATATTCTACTTCTAAATAAAGCTTCCAAACGTGCTCCTTGTTTAAAATTACAAACAATTCTCACCTACCTAAAACCACTGCATATACATACATTCTGGCTGTTAAGACACTGTCACTGAGACCTTGAGACCAGCTAATGGGAGGATCAGCTACAGGATGAATTGTCATCGCACAAGAAATGTACGTTAGACTTTTTGAAATTCTTATGATGAATGTTTTTTGAAGGTACTCGTATTGTTTTTAATGTCAGTTTGGTATAGAATATGCTGTTTAGATTTGGTCTGTAGTTAATTGATGGCTATAAAAATGAATTATTCCTCACAATTTACCAAACAATTTCCCAACCTCCAACCACACACACACACTCAGCGTGCAAGACCATCAGAAATGGAAGGCCGCACTAGTACCGTCAGTCGCTCGGACTAGAACTCGTAGTCGTAGTTGCAGAAACGGCCAGAAAGGTAAAAGCCAACTCAGCCGACGTCGGTGAAGTTTTAGCCTGGCCAAACGGTTTTCCACCACCTACCTTGCTCCAGAAGGCGCGAACCGAAATCGAGTGAAAATAAATTGCATATCTAATGAACGCGAAATTGAAATATTCCCTTTTTTCGCAAGCACTCGTTCCACACAATTCCAAACGCGCCTCCTACTACTAGGCCTCTGTTCGCGTGCCTTTAGCACGCGCCTCCAGAAAGTGTAGAACTCTGCGCTATATCTGCATGTGTTGGCGTGTGTTTGCGTCGGTGTGTGTCTGCCAGCCACACCGGTTTTGTGGAACAGACGGCAAGGACATCGCTTCCGTATACCAGCGCAAAAGCAGGTCTCAACGATCGCACTCCAATTTTCAATTCCATTTTTACTCCATTACGTAATCACCCGCCATCCGTCATCCACCCACATGGGAGCGAAGAAATGCAGCTTGGGAAAACATATGATGCTTATAACGACTTCCAAAAGAGTTGCTACACGACTTGTATCCCGATGTTGAGTGAGTAAGAGTGAGTTATTTACCTGAAAGAACTTGTTACTCTCATCTCTACTTCTAACGTTTAAATATACACGTGGAGCAGATTTAAACCAAATCCTGTAACAATTGATAATAATAGATTTCTATGTGTCTATTGAAAATGAGCACGTTGGAAGTATTCGATCAATTTAACCGTGAGTTATCTTAATCAAGTGACTGTTTGACAAATTTCACTCCCGGCAACAGGCACTTCGCTGGGAAGCTACAGGAATCACTCGAACAATGTGGACCGGAGCGAACATTCTGGCTGTTAAGACACTGTCACTGAGACCTTGAGACCAGCTAATGGGAGGATCAGCTACAGGATGAATTGTCATCGCGTCATCATGAATGTTTTTTGAAGGTACTCGTATTGTTTTTAATGTCAGTTTGGTATAGAATATGCTGTTTAGATTTGGTCTGTAGTTTAATGTAGTTTAACATTATTACATTATTTTGTAGGATCCAAGCTTTTTCAAACAAACTCTTCATCTGTTTCCAAAAACACTCACAATAATTGTTACAATGTATAATATAAATCTCGTATCAACATATAAAGTGGATTATAGTTTAAATCTTCATTTAATCAATCATTCTTTTGTACAATTTATTCTATTTTTCTTTACATTATCTCAATCACTAAACAGTGTTGAAGGTACCTCTAATATATTAAACCTTATGCACTTAGCTATTCCTGTAAAGGTACAAATGTACCTTTGCAAATTTGAGCTTTGATAACTCGAAAACAGTTAGAGCTATCGACAAACGATTTCGTCCGTTTTATGTTTTACGAAATTTTGTTTTTCGCAAAGTCTTTTGTGTAGGAAAATTCCATTTTTTTTTTCAAATATTACTCTTTATTTCTAACTAGAGTTGTGCGTACTGAGTAAGGGTAAATGATTGAGTTGAAACTTTGCAATGAAACGAACGAGTTAACTCAAACAATATAATTTTACCGGCCCTTTTTTCAGTCGTTATAACCTAACTCACTCAGGAGTGAGTAAATAATCGCCGCAGAGATCCAAAATCCAAAAGAATGAGTGGGAGTTGCTAAACGAGTGCGATTGGGAGTGAGTCGTAATAATCTTACTCGTTTACGAAAAAGAAACAACTACAACTTACATTTACAATTACAACTTGAAACTCGTTCGTGAGTGAGTTAGATTATAACGACTTCCAAAAGAGTTGCTACACGACTTGTATCCCGATGTTGAGTGAGTAAGAGTGAGTTATTTACCTGAAAGAACTTGTTACTCTCATCTCTACTTCTAACGTTTAAATATACACGTGGAGCAGATTTAAACCAAATCTTTCACACTCTCCCCTTCGCCGCTCGTGTACCTTGCGTGGCCCCGCGGTCGCCGAGACGACGGATATTAATTTAAGCCAAATCTCCTTACTTTATCCTCCCGAACGCATAACGAGCATCATCCTTTGCGTGGTGCGCTCGTTCTTTTTTACCGAATTTTTGTTTACATAACTTCAACGGCCAAACATCTGCACTTCTTATCTGCTTCGAGTGTAACGACTTGACCCATCGTGGGAGCGCAATTTCAATCATCCGGTAACCACTGCACGGCACGGCATCACCGGCCTCACAGTCAACGTCCTTCGGGGGAAAATAAATAAAAGCCGTGCACAGTACGCAGAACCCTCAAATCCCCTCGTTTTCCGCCAAAGCCACACGGTGGCTATAACAACTAACAACAACCAAATCGTCCCAATCCGAAGCGAAACCCATCCGATTCCCACTGGGTGAATCAGCGATGGTGACTCGGATCGCGCGCACGCGGATGCATAAATTAGCTGGCTGAAAAATTGATGGCTATAAAAATGAATTATTCCTCACAATTTACCAAACAATTTCCCAACCTCCAACCACACACACACACTCAGCGTGCAAGACCATCAGAAATGGAAGGCCGCACTAGTACCGTCAGTCGCTCGGACTAGAACTCGTAGTCGTAGTTGCAGAAACGGCCAGAAAGGTAAAAGCCAACTCAGCCGACGTCGGTGAAGTTTTAGCCCGGCCAAACGGTTTTCCACCACCTACCTTGCTCCAGAAGACGCGAACCGAAATCGAGTGAAAATAAATTGCATATCTAATGAACGCGAAATTGAAATATTCCCTTTTTTCGCAAGCACTCGTTCCACACCATTCCAAACGCGCCTCCTACTACTAGGCCTCTGTTCGCGTGCCTTTAGCACGCGCCTCCAGAAAGTGTAGAACTCTGCGCTATATCTGCATGTGTTGGCGTGTGTTTGCGTCGGTGTGTGTCTGCCAGCCACACCGGTTTTGTGGAACAGACGGCAAGGACATCGCTTCCGTATACCAGCGCAAAAGCAGGTCTCAACGATCGCACTCCAATTTTCAATTCCATTTTTACTCCATTACGTAATCACCCGCCATCCGTCATCCACCCACATGGGAGCGAAGAAATGCAGCTTGGGAAAACATATGATGCTGCCGGCACCGGTATGGCAAGCAAATGGAACGCTTTCAGGCATGCCGGCGGTACCGGTGATTCCGGCGGTCGTTACTTCCGTCGCAGTCGAGCGGAGAGAGCGCGGTCGCCGGGCTGATTGACTGGCGACACGCAGCATAAGATCCACTCACGTCAAGTGACTGTTTGACAAATTTCACTCCCGGCAACAGGCACTTCGCTGGGAAGCTACAGGAATCACTCGAACAATGTGGACCGGAGCGAACATTCTGGCTGTTAAGACACTGTCACTGAGACCTTGAGACCAGCTAATGGGAGGATCAGCTACAGGATGAATTGTCATCGCACAAGAAATGTACGTTAGACTTTTTGAAATTCTTATGATGAATGTTTTTTGAAGGTACTCGTATTGTTTTTAATGTCAGTTTGGTATAGAATATGCTGTTTAGATTTGGTCTGTAGTTTAATGTAGTTTAACATTATTACATTATTTTGTAGGATCCAAGCTTTTTCAAACAAACTCTTTATCTGTTTCCAAAAACACTCACAATAATTGTTACAATGTATAATATAAATCTCGTATCAACATATAAAGTGGATTATAGTTTAAATCTTCATTTAATCAATCATTCTTTTGTACAATTTATTCTATTTTTCTTTACATTATCTCAATCACTAAACAGTGTTGAAGGTACCTCTAATATATTAAACCTTATGCACTTAGCTATTCCTGTAAAGGTACAAATGTACCTTTGCAAATTTGAGCTTTGATAACTCGAAAATAGTTAGAGCTATCGACAAACGATCTCGTCCGTTTTATGTTTTACGAAATTTTGTTTTTCGCAAAGTCTTTTGTGTATGAAAATTCCATTTTTTTTTTCAAATATTACTCTTTATTTCTAACTAGAGTTGTGCGTACTGAGTAAGGGTAAATGATTGAGTTGAAACTTTGCAATGAAACGAACGAGTTAACTCAAACAATATAATTTTACCGGCCCTTTTTTCAGTCGTTATAACCTAACTCACTCAGGAGTGAGTAAATAATCGCCGCAGAGATCCAAAATCCAAAAGAATGAGTGGGAGTTGCTAAACGAGTGCGATTGGGAGTGAGTCGTAATAATCTTACTCGTTTACGAAAAAGAAACAACTACAACTTACATTTACAATTACAACTTGAAACTCGTTCGTGAGTGAGTTAGATTATAACGACTTCCAAAAGAGTTGCTACACGACTTGTATCCCGATGTTGAGTGAGTAAGAGTGAGTTATTTACCTGAAAGAAGTTGTTACTCTCATCTCTACTTCTAACGTTTAAATATACACGTGGAGCAGATTTAAACCAAATCCTGTAACAACTGATAATAATAGATTTCTATGTGTCTATTGAAAATGAGCACGTTGGAAGTATTCGATCAATTTAACCGTGAGTTATCTTAATTACTCCATTACGTAATCACCCGCCATCCGTCATCCACCCACATGGGAGCGAAGAAATGCAGCTTGGGAAAACATATGATGCTGCCGGCACCGGTATGGCAAGCAAATGGAACGCTTTCAGGCATGCCGGCGGTACCGGTGATTCCGGCGGTCGTTACTTCCGTCGCAGTCGAGCGGAGAGAGCGCGGTCGCCGGGCTGATTGACTGGCGACACGCAGCATAAGATCCACTCACGTCAAGTGACTGTTTGACAAATTTCACTCCCGGCAACAGGCACTTCGCTGGGAAGCTACAGGAATCACTCGAACAATGTGGACCGGAGCGAACATTCTGGCTGTTAAGACACTGTCACTGAGACCTTGAGACCAGCTAATGGGAGGATCAGCTACAGGATGAATTGTCATCGCACAAGAAATGTACGTTAGACTTTTTGAAATTCTTATGATGAATGTTTTTTGAAGGTACTCGTATTGTTTTTAATGTCAGTTTGGTATAGAATATGCTGTTTAGATTTGGTCTGTAGTTTAATGTAGTTTAACATTATTACATTATTTTGTAGGATCCAAGCTTTTTCAAACAAACTCTTCATCTGTTTCCAAAAACACTCACAATAATTGTTACAATGTATAATATAAATCTCGTATCAACATATAAAGTGGATTATAGTTTAAATCTTCATTTAATCAATCATTCTTTTGTACAATTTATTCTATTTTTCTTTACATTATCTCAATCACTAAACATTGTTGAAGGTACCTCTAATATATTAAACCTTATGCACTTAGCTATTCCTGTAAAGGTACAAATGTACCTTTGCAAATTTGAGCTTTGATAACTCGAAAATAGTTAGAGCTATCGACAAACGATCTCGTCCGTTTTATGTTTTACGAAATTTTGTTTTTCGCAAAGTCTTTTGTGTATGAAAATTCCATTTTTTTTTTCAAATATTACTCTTTATTTCTAACTAGAGTTGTGCGTACTGAGTAAGGGTAAATGATTGAGTTGAAACTTTGCAATGAAACGAACGAGTTAACTCAAACAATATAATTTTACCGGCCCTTTTTTCAGTCGTTATAACCTAACTCACTCAGGAGTGACTCCCCTTCGCCGCTCGTGTACCTTGCGTGGCCCCGCGGTCGCCGAGACGACGGATATTAATTTAAGCCAAATCTCCTTACTTTATCCTCCCGAACGCATAACGAGCATCATCCTTTGCGTGGTGCGCTCGTTCTTTTTTACCGAATTTTTGTTTACATAACTTCAACGGCCAAACATCTGCACTTCTTATCTGCTTCGAGTGTAACGACTTGACCCATCGTGGGAGCGCAATTTCAATCATCCGGTAACCACTGCACGGCACGGCATCACCGGCCTCACAGTCAACGTCCTTCGGGGGAAAATAAATAAAAGCCGTGCACAGTACGCAGAACCCTCAAATCCCCTCGTTTTCCGCCAAAGCCACACGGTGGCTATAACAACTAACAACAACCAAATCGTCCCAATCCGAAGCAAAACCCATCCGACTCCCACTGGGTGAATCAGCGATGGTGACTCGGATCGCGCGCACGCGGATGCATAAATTAGCTGGCTGAAAAATTGATGGCTATAAAAATGAATTATTCCTCACAATTTACCAAACAATTTCCCAACCTCCAACCACACACACACACTCAGCGTGCAAGACCATCAGAAATGGAAGGCCGCACTAGTACCGTCAGTCGCTCGGACTAGAACTCGTAGTCGTAGTTGCAGAAACGGCCAGAAAGGTAAAAGCCAACTCAGCCGACGTCGGTGAAGTTTTAGCCCGGCCAAACGGTTTTCCACCACCTACCTTGCTCCAGAAGACGCGAACCGAAATCGAGTGAAAATAAATTGCATATCTAATGAACGCGAAATTGAAATATTCCCTTTTTTCGCAAGCACTCGTAATAATATAACGACCTAGTAATTATCGGTTATTATTAGTAATTATAGTAGTTACTTCCAATTAACTTAAATTATCAATTATTCATTAACAGTTATCCGATAGAAAATTCAAACGAAAAATTGATAGTTTTTTATATTAGTTCATACAAGTTATATTTTATAAGACGACTGATAAATAATTTTAAGGCATTTACCAGTTTTGAAAATAATAGTTTTTCATATAAGTTTATATAAGTTATGTTTCGCAAGACGGTTGATAAATCATTTAAAAGTAAATAATAAATCATTTCATCTTAAAGATTCAATGATTAAGCTGACGTAACAATATACGGGCCCATACAGTTGAACTTATGGTTAAAACACATTCATCCCCATGCTCACACCAACTTAACCTCTTCATATTTCAAAACAAAAATTCATCAAAGTATTTTCGTCTCATGAAAATTGGTCCAATACTAAAGGGCACCTCTTCCGCAATCCAACGCCTACAGTTGCGCGCATCTAAAAAATGGGTCCACTTCCATCAAAGCCTCCAGCAGATGGTGAATGACTTCAGCGAAGCATCTTATTAGCAGCACCAAAAACCCAGAAGATACATTTGCTAAATAGATTGTACTTTTCACACTCTCCCCTTCGCCGCTCGTGTACCTTGCGTGGCCCCGCGGTCGCCGAGACGACGGATATTAATTTAAGCCAAATCTCCTTACTTTATCCTCCCGAACGCATAACGAGCATCATCCTTTGCGTGGTGCGCTCGTTCTTTTTTACCGAATTTTTGTTTACATAACTTCAACGGCCAAACATCTGCACTTCTTATCTGCTTCGAGTGTAACGACTTGACCCATCGTGGGAGCGCAATTTCAATCATCCGGTAACCACTGCACGGCACGGCATCACCGGCCTCACAGTCAACGTCCTTCGGGGGAAAATAAATAAAAGCCGTGCACAGTACGCAGAACCCTCAAATCCCCTCGTTTTCCGCCAAAGCCACACGGTGGCTATAACAACTAACAACAACCAAATCGTCCCAATCCGAAGCAAAACCCATCCGACTCCCACTGGGTGAATCAGCGATGGTGACTCGGATCGCGCGCACGCGGATGCATAAATTAGCTGGCTGAAAAATTGATGGCTATAAAAATGAATTATTCCTCACAATTTACCAAACAATTTCCCAACCTCCAACCACACACACACACTCAGTCGTTATAACCTAACTCACTCAGGAGTGAGTAAATAATCGCCGCAGAGATCCAAAATCCAAAAGAATGAGTGGGAGTTGCTAAACGAGTGCGATTGGGAGTGAGTCGTAATAATCTTACTCGTTTACGAAAAAGAAACAACTACAACTTACATTTACAATTACAACTTGAAACTCGTTCGTGAGTGAGTTAGATTATAACGACTTCCAAAAGAGTTGCTACACGACTTGTATCCCGATGTTGAGTGAGTAAGAGTGAGTTATTTACCTGAAAGAAGTTGTTACTCTCATCTCTACTTCTAACGTTTAAATATACACGTGGAGCAGATTTAAACCAAATCCTGTAACAATTGATAATAATAGATTTCTATGTGTCTATTGAAAATGAGCACGTTGGAAGTATTCGATCAATTTAACCGTGAGTTATCTTAATAATATTTTAAAATAAAAATAAGATAACTCATTATTTAAAATATTATATTTTAAAATAAATACTAATTGGACATTTATCAAATGAACTCTATTTGCCACACATATTTAACTAATTTCAAATTGACAAACTCTTTTTCTGAAAGTTGTGTGTAAAAACTCGTAGTAAAACTACTCCAAATGCAAAGCCTTACCTCATAAATTATATAAAAATATATGTAAAAAAAATTGTAGCAATGCTTAAAATGTTACAAGTTAGGTTAGTTCTTACTAATCTGTAGTAAATAAAAAAATATGTTAATATTATTTCATAGTAATACTGCCACTTGACAAAAACATTTTCTTCTATTTTAATATTACTGATAAAATTGTGTTAAGTTTAAACGACCTTAAATACCATATTTGATACTCTGCAGCTTTCAAAACAAAACAAAGTACAAATAATACTGAATTGAAAATGTCGAGTATTTTGATTTTATGTTTTATCAAATGTGTTAGTTCCAATATAGACACGAGATAAATCGTATAATTGTAAATTATCATGTACAATCATGAAACATAACATAAAATGTCATTATGTTTTTAGAACATCTTGGAATATCTACCCAACTGTATTAATCTAGTGATTTATTATCATAATGTGTTCAAATCTCTATTTATTACACGCCAACCCGATGAAACAACAATCTCGAAGAAAAATCAAACTCCCTGAAGCAATAAAACATATGCAGAAAATAGAAAACATGCAACCTCACGATATGTCTTTGCAAAACCGACTGATACTTAGCCGCACACCACAAAAATACATTCCCCGGCACAGTTCAATCGAACGCAAAACTAACGAACGACAAATAACCAGACGACCGCGCGTACTTCTTCTGCTGCAATCTAACGAACAGGCACGTGCTCAATGAGTAACGGTGCACCATCGTTTGCACCTTCTGGCAGTTTCGAACGACTCTGGCCCCCCGGATCCGTCACGATCGGGCGATGTGCTTTACAAACACTTGTCAACAGCGGACGCCCCGACGACACCTTGATGGATATGGTTCCACTACACCCGCGTTGAAACAACAACCCCTGCGAGGATGCCTTACGTTACTCTAATCGTACCAGCGAATCCATAAGGAGAGTCCTGGAATGTTTATTCCCCCGTGTCGCTTGCCCCCTTTTCTTATGCCGATAAGCCTGGCCTGGCCGTTTTCGGATACGGTTCGCCTGAGCGATGTCTCATAATCTCACGCTTGTCGCGAGAATCGTACCATAACTACATCGAATTCGACCTCTGGGTCTGCCCCGGCGTGTTATGTTCGCAATCCGTTTTGAAGGTTCAAACCGTAGGACCGCAGGGCAATGGCAAAAGCTGATGATCCTGGCGCGTGTTTTTTTTTCTCCCCTCCTTAATGCTCTTGCTGTCTCGCTTCCTTCAACGGTCGCTCGGCTCGAAGGAAGCCAATTTTCTTTTGATATCCGCTGTCAATCAATCGGCACCGGCATTCCGTTCCGTGGTGGAGCGCGACCACGAGAAACCGCCGGGTCGCGATGATTGATACGCGGCGGACGACTTCGTGACGAGTGTAACGTTGCCCCGCCTGTGCCTTAATCTATGTAAATTCCTCCGGGCCAGCGAACCTATCGCGTGTTTGCCACTTGTCACCGCGCCCAGACGGGGCCGGGAAACGGGTGAGGAAAAACAACATCGGGGAGGGGTCGGGAAAAATATCTTCGCTGCAAACTAAATCTATTCCCCAGATATTTGGAGATCATTTCTTCGGCAACATTCTTCCGCCACGAACGGAATTCATCCACGGGCGCACAGGCGGGAGCGTGAATATGAGGGTTTTTTTCTCGTCACTCGAAATTGAGTTTGAAGTTGAACATGTGCACGCTTGTCGAATGCTTGATTGCTATTTGGTGCCAATTCCCGGTGCTTCCTGCCCAGGCGTGCGAAGACACATCCACATCCGGTGTCTGCCATTGGACTGGACCGGACCCCGGACGCCTCCGGTTTGTGTGGGATTGTGGATGATTTCTTCCACGCTTCCCCATCTCAACGTACGAGAAAAAAACAAATCGGCAGAAAGAAAAAATAAGCAGCGTTACGTGCGAGATCAGCAAACTGGAACAGCATATGCGATTTCGATAATGCAAATAAACGTGCAATGAATACACGTTTGTCGCACGTTCCTGCCGTACCATGTATGTATGTACTGTGTGTAACGTTCGACGGCATGTGTGCCGGCTCGTTGGCCTGTTCTCTTTACGCCATTCTCCTTGGGGACGTAATTAGGAGAAACAGTTGAAGCGAGCGTCGACTTACGTTGGTAACGATCTGCTCGTCACACGCCACCGGAGCAGGATTTCTTGACGTGCACCTGTAGGGCGTACGGGGAAATGGAAGAAATCGTTTCTTATCCACCGTAAGTGGGAAAATGAGCGACAAGCTGTTGAGCTGTGGCGTTTCATGTATGCTGTGTAATCGATGAGGAAAATGTGTGACGATATGAAATAAAATCAAGTACGAAACACAAAACAAAGGATTGTTTTATCCTTCACAATCACCGAGCAGCACGTATGCCAACGCGGAATGACATTCAATTAAATCAAACAATCAACACATAGTACAGTTTTAATGATGAATATTTAATATCGTCTCCGCTTCCATTACAAATATATCTCCCTTGCTACTTTTCGCCTAAATGTATGCATAGAAAACACTAGTGGATTGATGGTCTTGATGTTATTATGCTTAGGTAGTAAACTTGAAAGTTGAAAACTTTTTTATGTATATTATGCTAAATATATATATATTATATATATATATCGTATTTATTCATTTCACGACTGCTTAAATGGTTCAATATAATTAATATTAAAATAGAAAATTAAATATGAAGTACACATACCAGAAATTAAGAGTATTGCCTACCTCTAGGCGCAAAACCATTCGGGAAATATTTCTGCATAACAGAAACGAAATTGAAATCATGATATAACATACCAATATTATTTGTTTTGTTGATTGTATTTGAATATAAAAAGGTGACTTTTTGCGTAATACTCAACTACAAAATAGTGCATCAAGTCAATGGTGCGGTCTGGTTTGGAAATGATTATTTATTTACTTCTAGAATTAAGGATAAAAAATGCCATATGATGTGAACGTTGTTGTAAACCAATAACCAGCGAGTATGACTCTCTGGTTATAAAAGATGCAGTGGTTCGTTATTTT
>KZ067677.1:1874-15087 GCA_002091845.1 Anopheles cracens | reverse complement strand
GACCGGTTGCTTGTACTCTCGCAATCCGTCGACAATGTAGGCGCCGAATTTCACGATCTGTTCGTACATATCTGAAATTCAAATCATAAATATTTAGTCTATTGAGACTAACTACAGGGCATACTTGACACTAAATGGCTTCTTTACTTTACTTTTAGCTCAATTGTTAATTTTTCTACTATCATTCATCAACAAGCAACAAATGTCGATCGGATTAGGGAATAGGTCGCTTGTGTGTGTCAACTGCGCAAAGAACATTCGAAATACTTACCCTTCTGTCCACCAGAGAATCCACGCCAGTTGGCGAGAATGATTAGCGGCAGCTCCTCCCGCCCAAAGTCCTTGATCGCCTGGGCCGTCTTGAACGACGAGTCCGGGAACCACACCTGTCCGGCTTGCTGGAATGTTTTCGCCTCCGAGTCCAAATTAGCGGGATCGGCCGGTATCGTCACCTCGACCGTGCGTGTCTCCACCGCTATAACGCCGACGGGAATGCCGCCGAGCTTGGCGCGTCCGGTCACAACCGTCTGCGCCCACGGTTCCATAATTTCCGCGAACGTGCCGCGATCGAAGAAACCCGTCTCCCAGTCGGACGGATTGGCGGGATTGTATCGACCGGCCAGCATCCAGCGCGGGTCGTACGGTGCTTTGGTGGGCGTAAAATCAATCATTCGATCGATCTGATCGCTGGGCGTCACGATCGGCAGCAGACCGCCACGTGCATTCGGAATGTAGGACAGCCAGTGCAGGATCGTGTACACACCGTCCAGATCGAGCGCTTCGGTCTTGTGCGTGACACCATTGTTGTACATGATTTGGATGCCACCGAGCTGATTGTTCGACGCGTACACCTTTCGGCCGAGCAGCTTATTGAGGGCCGCGAACCCGGTAAGGATAATGTGCGAGTTGTCGATCTGTATGACGCGCTGACCCAAGCGCACCAGATACGATCCGATACCGATCGTACGACACGTCACCATCGAGATCGTGACGACATCCTCGTACGCACGAGACGTTTCTCCAGCAATCATACCAGCGTACCGGAGGTTCTCTACGCCGAGCCCGTCCGTTGTGCCGATAATGTCCGTGATCTTGTACCGGGGTTCGCCTTCGTCCTCGATCAGAATCGCCCGCACCGAGTTGGTGTTTGCAATCTTGCTATAGTCATCCGTCGTGAGGTACAGGTACTTGAATCCCTTCTCCGGCTCCTCCGGATCCTCCCAAGCGACTTTGAACAGTGACTTCACTTCCTCTGCCAGCCCAATCCGGGCACCACTGTTCACGGAGATGTAAATACGAGGACACTTGCGCTGTCGCGACAGTTCCGATGCTTTGCAGAACAGTAGATCTTCCTGGGGTCCGAAGGAACCAATCAGGTAGGTTAGGTCGTTCGCGATTACGACAATTTCGCGACCCGCCGGGAACTCCGGTGTAGCGAGCACGATGCGCCACGCCACCATGCCAACATTGTTCTCGCCCGGCAGTCGCTGGATCTCTTCCAGGATATCCCCGTTCAGCACGAGCTCGTTGCACTCTAGCAGGATCTTCTCCGGTATGCGAATGTCTTCGGTGGGTCGGGCTTTGGAAAATTCCTTCCACAAACGCTCCGTCATCTGGCGGAACATGTCCGGTATGTCGTACACGTACGTCGTTCCGTTCGACTGGGCCTGGAAGCGCTTCTGCTGCAGGAAATCTTTGGTCATATACGGAGACGAGATGGGCAGTCCGTGCAGGGGGCCCTGCCGGTTACCGTACGCCTGGAACTTGATCACGTGCGTTTCTGGATCGGTCACCTCAGTGTACATGGCGATGTCGAGGAAGTAACCGGAATCGTTCGCGATACACAGCCGCACGGATGTGGTAGGCGATTGGGGCGTTTGGCGGATTACCATCTTCAGCTCCGCCTGCAGGACACGTAGCTTCCAGAGCCGTGGGCCGTACCGCATCACCATCTTCGTGACCGACTCTTCGATCTTGGCCGGATCCATGATGACGGTTGGGACGAAGTTCAGGAAGATGTGGTTACAGTCCGTGCGTTTGGCTTGCGGGTGTGAGAACGCGACCTCCAGCTCGTCCATCGCTTCGAGCAGCACCCGTTCACCCTCGTTCTGCAGGTACTCGAACGACGCTTCCTTCGTGATCAGATCCGAATGACGAATGATCGAGCGGATGAAGAAGCGGAAATCCGTTACCTCCTGCCCTTTCGGTACTTTGGCACGGCCGAGGTAGAGATGCATCTTTTGGTTAGCCGTGGGCAGCGCCTCCAGGTCGTACGTTTTCATGCGGTTAAGCTCGAGCTGGAAAGCGCAGGCTGGCTCCAGATGGCGGTAGATGCGATCCTCCTCGAACTGGTCGCGTGCGCGATAGGTGAAAAACTTCGGGAACTGTCGCCTGTAAAGAGAGTTAATGAACGTTTTTGAATCAAGTAACGACTCTTACATAGGTCTCATAGAGTTACTGTACTTTTTCAGTGCGGCGAACGTGATTCGTCGCACGCGACGACTGAGCAGCTCCTCGCGATGTTGATTACAGAACGCGCCAAACACTTGCTCCATCTGATGATCATCCATATCTCCCATGTCACGCACGGCAATGCTCAAAATATGGATCGCTTCCGATGGTCGGGCTGAAAATCGAAAGAAAAACAGGTTATTGTTCCGTTCGTACAAGTAGAGATGATCCCCATCTATCTTCCAACTACTTACGGGCAGCTCCCTCGTTTTCGACAGCACGATTCACTTGGTCCGAAATGGACACATTGATTGAGGTACTCATTCGGCGATCGGAATCAGCGCCTTCGACGGCTTCCAGCACTTTCGGGTTGACAAACACGGGTGACGCATAGTCCTCGAGCAGGTCCAGAATTTCGTCCGAATATTGATTGAAGTGCTCGAACGAATCGAACGCGGCCATGCAACCGGTGCGCATAAACGAATCCGGAATGGCGTCTGGGTCGTTGCCTTCCGAGCTAGAGGATAAGAAAGGCAGGAAAGAGTACGTTACACTCAATTCAAACAAGACTCAACAATTGACTACTATAAATCATACTCACTTGTATCGATTCGGATGTGCCGTTGGTAGTAGGAATTGGAAGTGTACCAGCGGTACCTCGCCAGACAGTTCCAGATGCTGTAGACAGGTCAGCTCGTATGATGTGTAGGCGCGGCGCACGTACACCTCCAACGCCGCATTACACACGGCCCGATTCGAGTGGTAAAAGAAATCGTGCAGGATATCGAAGATCGACGTCTCCGATTGGATCAGCCGCTGCAGGTTCTCCGGATGGAAGTCGTGTCCGTACATGTCGACAGCGGATAGAAAAATCGATTCCATTTGGTTGTGGCGCAGCTCGTAGGCTGGCTGATGGGCCGCAATCAGCACCTGTCGGGCACGTAAAGCCACCCGCGAATGTTCTGCTCGGTTCAGGGACGTCAGCTCGCTCAGCGTAGCCGCCAGCTCATCCGTCAATCCCGGCTCGTTCGCCCACAGATGATCGATCAACAGCGTCACCAGAAGGTTCTTCTTCGCCACCTGGCTGTGCGAAAAGATCGTTCCGACCACCACGTCCATATCGTCCTTGTGCTTTTCGCGAATCGCCGCTACGCACTTGTCGTAGTGACCGTGCTGGAACTGAGACTCCACGGCGTAGTACTGCTTGAGCAGCTCATGTACCGCCGCCTTCATCCGTCCGCGGATGCCGTTGCGGTAGCGCTGCACCAGCTGCACGATACCCTGCGTCGTCAGGAAGAACACATCCCGATCGGCACGCTTTTGCAGCGTTGCAGCGTGACTGTCAATAACGCTCGCGATCATCTGCGACGGGAACTGTGCCAACACGCTGGTGATGTTGCGCTCGTACAGCTGCATCATCTTGCGGATCTTCTTCTCCACCGATAGCGGAATACGCCCGGAAATAGAGGCAATCACTTCCTGCAGCTCCAACAACGGAAGCGATGGATCGCGCAGACTCAGCATGAACTTTTCGATAATCTCCCGCAGGCGGGGCGCATTGTACGGATCCGGCAAGCAGTAGCCAGCCAGTGTGTTTTCCAGGATGGTCTTGTAGCTGGAGTGGATGCGGTTCAATTTTTCCGGGATCTGCACGTTGTCGTTCAACGGCCAAGGGTTCTTGTAGGGCTGCGCTTTCGTCACGAGCGAAGGATCGTCCAGCTCGAGGTGTCCGATGAGGGTACCCGCATCGAGTACGGCACCCGGTCGACGCACGAACGTCACCGTACCGGCCTCATTCGCTTTCAGCGTCATTACCATCTTCATGACCTCGATTTCGGCGTACGCTTGACCCTTCGAAACGTGCGCTCCGTCCTCCATCAGCAAGCTGATGACCTTGCCGGCGGAAGGCGAGCGCAACAGTGACGGATCGTTCTCCTTCTCGAACACGCACGTCTGGTTGCCGATGACGATGCGATACCGGTCGACTTCCTCCTTCATGTAGGTCGTGTAGCTGGAACCCTCCAACGACAGCAGCATGCCACCATCCGACAACCGATGCACTTCCACCTCCTTAAAGGACCCGTTCATAACGAGGAAGTACGTGTTCGGACCACTCTTTGCCGCTTGCACCTTGTACCGCACACCCTCCGCAATCAGCTCCACGTCGATCACGTTCGTAAGCGTATTCGCCGCCTGTATCTGACCCTTCTCCATGGAACCCTTGAAGCTCGCGAACGCATCCGTCACCTTGCGGTCGGCGATGTGCAGTGCTCCGCACACCACGCCGAGTATGATGTCCGGTTTGTCCGACTGCACGCGCTCGGCAATCAGTGCGTCCAGCCAGGCCGTGTCGATCGTGTTATCGAGGAAGCTGTTCGTTTCCAGCAGCGTGATTAGATACTCTACCGTCGTCCGGAAGTCACCCCGAATCGACAGCTCCTTCAGTGCGATCACCAGGTTCTCGCGCGCCTGCTGCCGATTTTCGCCCCACGAGAAACAGTGCCCAAACTGCGAATCGGCAAACTCGTGCAACCCACCGGACGCCGCCACACTGAAGTAACCCCACACGTTCTTGCTCGAGCGGAAGTTTAGCTCCTGCACCGTACCCGAGCTTGGCTTAAAGCCCTCGTCCGGATTCTCGGATGTGATGCGCGCCGCAATGACGTGTCCCCAAGGACGCGGCTTGTGTTGGGGATTGTCGAAATCGATCACCGTGCTACCCCACGGGTTCTCGCCGTACAGCAGCCGGATGTCCTTGATCCGGTACAGCGGAATGCCCATACCGATCTGCAGCTGACAGGCGGGAAGATTCACGTCCGCCACCATCTCCGTACACGGATGCTCCACCTGGAGCCGAGGGTTCAGCTCGAGGAAGAAGTATCTGCCCTCGGAATCGTACAGATACTCGACCGTACCGGCACTCACATATCCAACCATCTTCGCCAACCTCACCGCTGCCTTCTCCATGTCCTCGAACACGGCAGGATCGGCGATCACTGCGGGCGCTTCCTCGATAATCTTCTGGTGCCGTCGCTGGATGGAACAATCGCGACCGAATAAACTGATCGCATTACCGTACTGATCGGCCAGCAGCTGCACCTCCAGATGTCGCGCGCCCCGGGCCAACTTCATCACGAAGATCGGCGAACCGGGCACTTCGGCCTGTACCTGTCGGAACAGGGCCGGAAACTCATCCGGGCTATCGACACGCCGAATGCCCTTACCACCACCCCCCTCCGATGCCTTGATCATCACCGGAAAACCAATCTTCCCGGCCGCAACTAGCCCCTGGTCGGAGGTGGTGACGCAACCGCGCGCGAACAGCTCACTGGAAATCTTGATCTTCTTTCCACTGTACTGAGCCTTCAGCTCCGAGCCGGACCACGGTAGGGTGGGAATCTCGGCCGTTTGTGCGACGATCGACGATGCGACCTTATCGCCGAGCGCCCACATGGCCCGTTCCGGTGGCCCGAGGAACACCAGGCCCTTGCGGTGCAGCAGGTCGGGCAGCTTCGGGTTCTCGGATGCGTGACCCCAACCGGCCCAGACGGCTTGCACCTGTGTGCGGAGTGCGATGTCCACGATCAGCTCCACATTGGCGTAGTTGTTGTTGTTGGACCCGCCCGGGACGGGTACGTAGTGATCGGCCATCTTGATGTACTCGGCGTTCGCTTTTAGATCTTCCGGCGTGACCATCACGACGAAGCGCACCGCACGCTCGTTCTTGAACATCTCGTACGACCAGCGACGTATCGATCGCATGCACTTAACCGCGGCGATACCATTGTTTGCGATGAGCACCTGGAACATGAAACGGTAGGAAAACGGGACCCACATTAGTACACGATTGGAAGTGATGTTTCTAAACTTTAATAATAAACGTCAAGTCATTTTGACTTGAACAAACGTTTGATGATTCGTTTGACGATATTATTTCTACAAATATGATCGGATATAATATCTTGTTTTGGTGTATATAGATCCTTTTCCTGTAGTAATTGTTGGAAATAAATGTTCCTAAGTTCTATTTCTAAAATTTTATCCTATTGTCCTATATCCTATTGAAATTAAGAACAAGGATCTATCAAGAACTGTCGGATAAACTTTTGCGCTAAACTATTAAACTAAATGAAAAATAAACTCTACATTACAACACAACCTTCTCACTCTCTTTCAAGGCATTTCGCAACGGGTCAAAATGAACCGGATCTTGGATCTGCTGGGCTTAAACGAGTTAATGTATCGTTCATGGCGAATCGCAGGATTGTAATGAGTTATATCGGTGCAAATAATCGTCGTGACGCTGCAATTTACGTTAAGCCATACGAATAATCGTGGTTTGATTCCTCCAAAACCAACACATTCGACACATTTTGTCTGTGCTTCTGTATGTGATCTTCTCTTTTGCTGCGAAAAAGCCTATGTAATGACATGATGGAGCGAGTTTATGATACACATGCGGATTTTGTAGACTATCCGACAAGTAAAAGCTACGCGCAATAAAATTGCCATTAATATTTTTGTAAAACATAGTCTTTTTATCGTTACTCACTACTTTATACAATGTTGTTTATGCCATGATCAAATTGATATAGTAACAGTTTGGTATTTAGTCCGGAACAAAATTGGTTTAAAACAATTTTTTAAGTTATTATACAGAACAGTCTGCTCCCGAGAAAAACTAGTATTACATTCAACTGTCATCGTCGTTTCATATGCAGGATACTCAACGATATTTTAAGTTGGCATGAAAAAATGCAGTAAATTATCAGCTACAAGCTTTCGAGCATTTTATACCCAATTTTCTATCAATAACCATCAATTAATAGTTACGTGAGACTCTACATCGAAGAATAGCTTAAGAAATCTTAAGCATCATACCATATTTGACTTCCGCTGATGGCATTGCAGACACATTAACCGCGCATTAACTCGGGAACAGATTGTACAGAGCTTTTCGAATCGAGTTGAAAAGAAAACAACACAATGTTTCCCATTTGTTTGAAATCCATCACGTTATTGGTTTAACATCGTTTTGAAAACTTTGTGCAAAATATCCGTTTACGAAGCTATCATTTCAATGGGGCAATTCAATGTTGGATAGTCGTGGATAGTCTTCTAGACCATCCATGCATAGAACTGACTGATCCAGTAATGGGCATAATTGAGTCAAGGAAAACCAGAAATCGCAAGCCTAGATCTCTACGAGGTAGTTGAGCCTTTAAAAAATGCCTTTCGTTTTTTTGAACAACTCCAACACGTTCGGAAATTTTCGAAGAATCTTCTGTGCTTCTTTATTCTCTTAGGAGTAGTCTAGAAGTACGTTCTAAAAAGACTATATTTAATTTAAGACAATAAATAGACTTGCAAATGAATTTAGAACCTTTTTTTGTAAAAAAAACTACTGTTTTTTACTATTTTGTATCTGTTTTTAAACTTCACGCGACATAGTCCCTAATAACGACACGAAAGGAAAAGCGTTTACGTCTCAAAAGAGATTAGTTCCCAGCCACCAGTTGGTAAGTGCAGACGATACTAACTTCAAACCCCCAGACACGGTCAGGTGCAAATGGTTGGCGAGCGGCACCTTCAGCCCAGCGTCACCGGCGCCAGCGCCGAGCATAATGTTGCCGCTGGTGTTGTCGCCGGCGCCACTGTTGTCCTCGCTGAAACTACTGCTCGCGCTGGTGCTGCCGCTCGGGACGGCCGTCTCCAAGTTGATCACCGGTGGTGGAGCTGCCATCATCTGGTCATGATCTGCGGTCGCGTTCCAGGACCCTTCCTCACCGGTTTCAGCCAACACGAATCGTTTGCTCGCTCTTCTCTTCAACATTATTTCCCGCGCGAGGGCGAGCAGCAGGACGGTAGAGCCCAATAGTAACACCGTGCCACTGCTGTCCCCGTGTGCCACCAGCACCAGCACCAGCCACGAGAGGCACCCAATCTTCGGCACAGCGCAACAACCGAACACACGTGTTTGTGGGGAATGCAAACTCTCACAACCTTGATATTGGGAACGTTGATAAACGCGCGAATACCCGTACTCCTGCACTGTAGCTCCCGATATGACAATTCAATCACGACAAAATCAATATCTCTAGCACTTTCACTACACTCGCTATCACACTAGCCGGGCTTCACTCTTTTAAGTTGGCATGAAAAAATGCAGTAAATTATCAGCTACAAGCTTTCGAGCATTTTATACCCAATTTTCTATCAATAACCATCAATTAATAGTTACGTGAGACTCTACATCGAAGAATAGCTTAAGAAATCTTAAGCATCATACCATATTTGACTTCCGCTGATGGCATTGCAGACACATTAACCGCGCATTAACTCGGGAACAGATTGTACAGAGCTTTTCGAATCGAGTTGAAAAGAAAACAACACAATGTTTCCCATTTGTTTGAAATCCATCACGTTATTGGTTTAACATCGTTTTGAAAACTTTGTGCAAAATATCCGTTTACGAAGCTATCATTTCAATGGGGCAATTCAATGTTGGATAGTCGTGGATAGTCTTCTAGACCATCCATGCATAGAACTGACTGATCCAGTAATGGGCATAATTGAGTCAAGGAAAACCAGAAATCGCAAGCCTAGATCTCTACGAGGTAGTTGAGCCTTTAAAAAATGCCTTTCGTTTTTTTGAACAACTCCAACACGTTCGGAAATTTTCGAAGAATCTTCTGTGCTTCTTTATTCTCTTAGGAGTAGTCTAGAAGTACGTTCTAAAAAGACTATATTTAATTTAAGACAATAAATAGACTTGCAAATGAATTTAGAACCTTTTTTGTAAAAAAACTACTGTTTTTTACTATTTTGTATCTGTTTTTAAACTTCACGCGACATAGTCCCTAATAACGACACGATAGGAAAAGCGTTTACGTCTCAAAAGAGATTAGTTCCCAGCCACCAGTTGGTAAGTGCAGACGATACTAACTTCAAACCCCCAGGATGGGCTACACCTTCACACGGATACAATCGACACGACGACACGATCAACCCTTCTGTAGGCAAATGAAACAACGTTATACCAAACATGTCGTGCGACACTGGACGGTACAGCGTGCCAACAAAATAAAAATAAAACACCGGCCTCGCACCAATCGATTGCAACCTGTCAAAGCCAGCTGACGGCGTTTCTTACGGACACTCGTGGGACACACCGGAGGAGAAGATAGGTAAAGAGAAAGATAGAGAGAGAAACAGAGCCTAGTACAGTGGAACAAGTGCACCCATGGAGCACTAATGAAGCGTGGAATCGCTGACATCGGTTACACAAGGAATCTGACCTACTGAGCGAACGAGACCGGACAAGGGGGTACTGCCACCACCGCACCAACAATCGCCCGAGGTTTGCGCCTCGGGAAAAAGACCACTTTGGACTGCACTTTCGTTCGTCACCAACCGCTCAAGAAAAAAACCCATTCAACTAACAAAATAATTCAAATCACAAAAAACCGCTACCATGACGACTCTTTCCAAGACAAATTGTTCGTCTCCCCGAAGTACTATTTGCGTCATTTACGAACAGCTTACAACCACCACTCGCTGTGTAAAGCCCGTGGTCAGGTACGGCAGCCCCGTGAAGCTGCTTCACCCATCGTAGACAGTCAATAGACGGTGGTCGCGTCAGCATGCGCAAATAGACTTCGATGGACGGTAAGGCAGGAATCGGGAATCGGGGGAAAAAATCGCATCTGTTTGACCACAGCGTGTTTTTTTCAAATCTCGCGCCTTTACTCTTAACCAATTACCCAAATACTGTGAGTGCGAACCAACGGTACGGTGGTTACTACGGCCAACTTGAGCACAACTCGAGAACGAACCTATTCGGCAGAACGGATACGCGGTAAATTGCGCAAGTCGCAGACGAACAAGTGCCGCATCATTCTTCGCGCTCCCCTCTCATAGTCGCTTGCTCCTTCCGACTTACCTCAGACGGCGCCGTTTTTCGGTCAGGTTCATCTCGTACGACGAGCTGCTCCGTAGCCCCCCGCCGTTCTCCATCGTCTGCGGGAAGGCATCGTTCGCCTCCAGCTCGTCGTCCAGCTGACTGTCCCCTTCGCCGACGATGAAGCTGGCCCGCTCCTGGCCGGGGGTGCTATTTTCGGCGCCCGTCGGTGCCACCGCGTTCGGTTCGTTTGTGCCGTCCATCTTGATATGGTTGTCGTTGGTGTCGACGGTTCCAGACCCAACCGGCCGCTGCTCCAGCTGTCCGTTTACGTAGCACGCCCTGTCCTGTGGACGATTCAGTCGCTTGTGCTTTTGCTGCTGCAGTGGGTGCGGCTGTTCGTACACGAAATTGGCATTGGAGACGGACACCTGCTTGAGCTGCTGGGTGAGCTGATCGGTCGCCGCGTCCACGATCTGCGGCTGATCTGCGGCGGAAGCGTTTCCGTTCGTCAGTACCTTAGCGCCGATGGGTGGTTCCGTATCACAGCTGTCCGCAGAGGTCGTATCGCCTAAAATGAAACAAAAGTATGCTATTAAAATGTGGTAATAATGTTATTAAAAAAAAAAAATTGCGAAAGAAGTTCATTGTAAAGATAAAAACATCAATACAAAATAAAGCAATGGCATTTACCGATGGCGGAAGAATAACATTTGCAGTTCTTGAAAAACTCATTAGCGCAATAAGAGCTTCAAATCCGCTTTATAACCGGGAAAAAATTCTTTAATACAAGAACACAAGAAAAAAACCCATTCAACTAACAAAATAATTCAAATCACAAAAAACCGCTACCATGACGACTCTTTCCAAGACAAATTGTGAGTGCGGGGCTTGCTAACTGGAGGTGGTTTCAACCTTCGGTGAATTGAAACCGAGGGACAGAATTATTGCAAGGCAAACGACATTGAAAAGCTTGATTCGATTAAGCCAAACCATGTGCATGCATGCAATGTGTCGTGTTCGTTTATCGGAAATGTAACGAGCTCGTTTCGAATAGGGCAGATTATTGAAAGTGCATGCTTTACCATCATTATCAAGAGTAACAATACGAGTGACGACAGTATAAAGACATTTTCACCTTTATATTTTGTTCATAATGAGTTGAGCTATTTTAAAAACCGATTGAATGTTGGAACATGTTTTGTTTAGACAAATTTTTACAATTCCATCTAAAAAGATGAAGATATAACAAAACACGTTAACAAACATATACGAGTGGTTTACTAATCCATGTAAGACATATTTAAAAGCATTGCCATGCAATTAAGTACCTTAAAAGCTTATTTAATACAAAATATTATAGCTAATTGAATAATAAAGAATCATCCAAACTCAATGAAATGTTCAAGAGTCAGACAAACAATTAAAATATATCTACGACCTAGAATGGCATATACCATATAACAGTATAGTTTTGTTCGTAGCGTAGCAACTTTCTGTTGTCTAGTAGAAAAAATTAAGTAAAACATAATTTGACGGCCATAAACGTCACAAACCATTGAAAAAAGCATTTCGATAGTTTTTCAGAGTCATGAAAATATAGTAATAAAACTAATTTACACAAACTTATAACAGATTGTCTAATACTAGACAAGCTTGAAACAAATATATGAAAACACATAAACAGAAACAATCAAAAGTGCGAATTGATCCGCACCGGTTTTTGAGCGAACCTCGAATCGATCCCGGTAACGTGGTAGTGGGGATGGATGGGCTCCGCTTGGAAAAACAAACTCCCCGGAGTATCTTCAGCAGGGATGAAACCCAGAAAAAAGCTCTCATCCCGACTTTAGAAATATGATCGGCGGGCGTGAGGTGGTGCTCAATATCGTACGATACGAATGGAAGATGGAAAGGTAACCCCCTGTTGCAGGCTCAGAGCGTTCCTGAGGTTGTAACGGATTTCTAATTTATGCTTCTATAGCTATGGTGTTAAGCTAATTGACTTCATCGGTGGAAATGTGTATGAAGGCGTATGCCAAAATTATGTCCCCAACGTCTCACGGTGATGATGATGCCATGCAGAAAAAGGTAGAGTAACGAATGATCTTCCTCGATGAGACAAGAAAAAAACCACCCAACCGGTTTGCCATGGTTCGGGGATCGTCGTCTCGTGGGTACTACTATCTAAAAACAATTCGAAAACGGGTCCACGTTTCACTTGAGAGTGTTGATTTTTGGCTCTGCTGGCTTCCTGCAGACGCACCACCAACGAACTTTCTCTTGGCCGCCCAGGCCGCGTATGGAATACCGTTGCAACCTTAAGTTCCGTTACGACGCCGAAGCGAGTGTGGCATGCCAACATTCCACCGTACCGAAAAATTGGGCCAAATCCGGCGATAAACGCGTGAGTCGATTAACGGGTGTGATTATGTGCCATCTGCAGATCGCATCCTCCGATCGCTTCTCTCCCAGAGCGACATCGTTACAAACACTGGCTGGAACAGGTAGCAATCGATTCGAACCACAAGGGATAAGCAAAGTACGATGCACACGCAACTATTTTTCCACAAAATCGCGAGCGAAATCAGCACTACCGAACGGACGAGCCAAAAGGGCGTTATTGCATCACGCCACCAGCAGCACAACGCACACACACACACATAGCACACGATGAAAGTAGCCACCCGAAATTCGCCTATGCGTGTGCGTAAAGGGCGTGCGCGCGCGCGTTTTCGCACCAGCCAGCCAGCCGCGGAACGACGATCCGGCACATCCGAGATTGGCCACGTTTCACTCGCAACTGACCGTTTGGGGCTCGATCCGCCAACGGTGGAGTCACGCGCGGCCACAGACCAACGT
>KZ067676.1:25524-35727 GCA_002091845.1 Anopheles cracens | reverse complement strand
GGTTTCCACGAAACCTGCAGCTGGCTTCTGAAGACGACTTTGACGTGAGCCTGATTACGTCCGACAATTGTCCACCCGGTCGCTCCCGCTCGACACACCGCTGATTACTCATTAATTCAATCACCTTCCGCAGCCCGGGTGACATCGACACCTCTCGTGCTCGTGTGTGCGTGGGAGGGTTCGTTTCTCTCGTTCTCCGCCGGTTCCGTGTCATCTCGCTCGCTCCCGGTCGGGCAAAGCCTTACACGGTACGGTAGAAGAAGCCGAACACGGGCACCGACTCCGTTGCCAGTGGATGCAGCGCCTGCACCGGAGTGCCTGTCAGGACAATAAATCATGTCCAATATAGACATAAACGAAAAATATTATCCTCCATAGTCGGTTCCGGTTCGATACGTCCGCCGCACCCGTTCATTTCACCCCTCGCCGTGCTCGCCGTAAAGCAGGGCAGAGCATATAAATAAAAATTGTCCCAATCACCTTCGCACATGCACACAACCACACACATACACACACCAACCAGCAGGCGGAAGTTGCTTCCACCGGGTACTTGCAGTCCTTTTATTCTTTCGGTTCGATCCTCCGCTCTAGCACGAGAAGCACAAACCCCAGCCAAGAGCGGGGAAGAAATACGAACAAAAAAAGGAAATAACTTGACTTTTCTTCGCTCCAACGCTGCTGGAGCTGTTATCCGTTTCCGGTCTCAGACAATATGTGCTACGATGTCGTAGCGGCAACAGCAGCAGCAGCAGCAAGCCGAGCTAGTACTATCCGCGCCCGGTGACTTCTATTGCCGATGGGTGCTCCCTCTCGCCGGACAGGAAATGAATCATTGCGGCATCCGAGCCAGAACGGTGGGGTCAGCCCCTATTTCACTGCTGGCGATCGCAGAGATTGAAAACTGATAAATTTGGTTTACTGGCAGGGGATGTTTTTCATTTTGATAAGCTTTACATTATTGTTCGATTTTAACTGCTTGTAGTTTGTTTCAAATCCACACTGTTTCTTCCAAAAATCATTCAAATAATTAATGCAATAATAAATGTATTGATATGTTATTTTTTCATTCTTTTTTTTTAATAATTTATATTTCTGTCAATTTTTATGCAACATTTGACATTTATCATTCAATGAATGTATTTATTTATTTATTTTATTTGTTTCTATTCTGTTACAAAAACGCATAAATATCCCATAGTACTAGCACGAGTATCAAAAACAATCGGTGACATGTTAAGAAAAAAGCAATTATTTAAAATTTTCTGCAATACAATTACAGTTTTAAAATATTCTACAACAAACCTTATCAATGCTCCTTAAACATGTTCCAAAAAACTGATTCAGATATTTGTTTTTTTTAATGAAATAAGCATTCTATCAATAAACAATCTCAACAGTCTTAACGTTGTTAAGTTTTTTATTAGCAATATCGATGCAATCGCTCAGTTTCCCACCGTTCATGAAGAAACATAACGATTTACATTACTTCCAGGTGAGTTACGTTCAACCTGGTTGCGAAACTCCCGCGAGCAATATAATATCGGACGCTGATAAAGTATGACGTGAGCTATTTCCATCAAAGATCACTTATCGTCGGTACACCCCGGTACGGCACGGCGCGTGTCCGTGTGAGCACACTGGAAAACTGCATCATTAATGCCAAGGTAGCTGCTTGACGACGAAACGACGCTCCCTGTCAACGTTACTGCTGTTCGCAACTTGTAACTTTTCGGGTTGCGAATGTTCGCCGCGGTTCCGTTTTGTGTCCCATCTCGTGCGGCAAATGTGCTACACGCTACAGTGGCTGGTTTTGTTGCGCTCAAGCACGCCGCTACCCTACACTTTCCTTTGTCGACAATGCATCATTCGGTTTGCGCTGTGTGGCATCGGCAAGGGAGCAGAAAATTTATCACAGTTCGAAAGCAATATCAACCTGAGTTTTTTCTTCTTCTTCTTTTTGTCTTGTGGCTCGACTTCTTCCAACAGTTATTGCGAAAGCGTCGGCATCTCCCTACACATCGTTCATGTGAGGGCAAAGTGCACTCGAACATCGAACACAGGCTGCCATCGACGTGCTTTGACGTTTAACCATTGGAAAATGCCATCGTACCGCAGTGCTCATGTGGGTCGCGCTGCCTGCCCGCCCGCCGATGCACTGAAACACAAGCGCACTTCCGATGAAATGCAAAACAACTTGCACCGTAAAGATAGGAGACAAACTGTTGTTATCATTTTATTGCACTCCATCCGTTGTGAGTGGGGAGGTGAATGGGCGATGCTAGCAGGAAACTCCACATCCTTTGTCGCATCGAACGGAAACTTATTTTTCAATTCCACTTTTTAGTTGCAACGGAAACTTCTCGCAACAGCCCCCGCGACCCGGCACCGAAGCGCACCGGAATGCGTCTTCCAATGCATTCGAATTCGTATTTATCTTCCCGGTGGCTTTCACTCATTGGGAATGGTGAAAAGTTTGCTGAGCAAAGCAGCTTCAAAGTCAAGCATCCCGAGCATGCGATCGCGTCGGGTTGGCTCACGATTTCGAGTCGATGGAGACGCCCGGTACTTTTTTTCCTCCAACCACTCGGTTGGCCCGATGGAGACGCCTGGTGGTTCTCTCGCATGTTCGCGCATCCCGTCGCAAGCTGTCACCGGTTGGTGTGTTACGAAAAACACACTCCACATCATCATCATCATTGCCATCAGCGCCGAGGGCAAGTCCCGATAGGTTACGGGTGAGTGGTGAGCACGAGAAGCATCAAAAGAACAATATGTTGCATTCGGTTGTGTAATGCACCGAAGCGCAATCCCCGGTTGTGTAATGTTAGTTGTGTAGTTTATTTCCTTCCCAGCGGACTTGCAGACCCAGTCTGCCGAGTGTGCGCGTATGCTGCACCGTACGCCGTTGGCACCAATTGAAAACATGTGTTTCACGTGTTTTGCTTGCTTGACATCAACCTTTCACCCATCCGGTGGATGTGCACCGGGAGGCGTTTTTTTCTGGTACTTCCAGTGTTTACATTTCGGATGGTTGCATTTCAGCAGCATCACAGAACACATTACAAGCGATTTCGACACAAAGGCTCTAGTATCTGAATTTGGAGATGTTTGTTTACTGTATTTACACGTGTTCTCAATAGATTTAACGTCATTGGAGATTTTTTCTCCGGACTATAACTCCATTATCGAGCATTTGTGTCCGCTAGTCTGCACTACCGTCCGTAAAAGCCATTTAGGGCACATTTTAAACAAGTTTCAACTTCATGTCTTTTATTATACACTAACTATACAAACAGTATTTGCAGAACAAGTAAAAGCTTAGCTTAGCTAAATTATATAACAATGTTGTATTCAAATGAGTACAAATTTCTTGTAATACTTACAAGTATAATTGACATATTGTCAAAAAACTTTCCTGAAACTTTATTCATTACTTTGCACCATAGCCAAACCTCATTAGTCAATATCTCATTTTGTCAAGCAAATTGCAGATGTTTGCCACGCACTCTTCCTTATTTATTGTGCTTGCATCATACGCACACATCATGGATCATGCATTACCAACCGTACGAGTCATATAGATCCTCGCACTATGCTCGCTATGTCACACAATCACAACGCGCCGCTAGTTTCAATGTACCATCCACTTCAGTGCACGGGCATCCCACACGAGTTGGGTGTGATATTTTTCCCGGAAAATGTGCATCCACTTGCGTTCGTCCCCGGTGGCCACTCGCCTTCAACAAGCTTTCTTTCCAGCCACTCCAAACCGAAGCCGATGTCACGACCCGAGCCGGTCTTAAATAACGATTTCCGTGTCACGCTCATTCCCACGAGATCGAACCGTGCCCGCCAAGGCAGGGCGTCGTATTGTGCGAAAATCGAAAAGCTCGCCTACACAAACCCACACACACACACTCATCGGACCAGAGCGTTGACCGTACCGACGGTGAGAACCATCGAAACCGGTTAGCGAGCGCTCGCTATACCACGGCGCGCCGTCATTTCGTTATTATCGGAATTAATTTGCACATCACTTACACGGACATTACCATAATCGATTGTCATTTTAATTACCCTCTATCGTGCGCACTCGTGAAAACCGATCCGTACCGAACGCGCGCAACACGAACTCACGGCCCATCGCCGTGGACAGTGCGTAGGAATGCATGACCCGGGTGAGCCCTTTGCGAACGTCGCGAAACCCGTCCCGGTGTATCACTCATGCACGGCGCTAGTGTTACGGTGCATTTCTTTTTTTTTTCTTTCGGTTTTCCTCACGTGCTCCACACAACCGTTAGAGGTTAATGGAGTGCGGCTCATGCACGCACGGTGCCGTGAGCGTGCGTTTCGTATCGTTTCGTTGGGGGAGATAATAATGGAGTACCACAGTTGCTTGACGTCGGTTTCTCTTCCTAGACATGCATATGCTTTCCGTGAGGTGCGCTGAATGGTCACAATCCATTGATGGCGTATGTCAAGTGTAAAATCGATTACGGAGAGAGCGAGACGCGCATCTGCGGATGCAAAAAGCGTTCCGTGTACGAGTCGTCATAATTTCCAATCATCTTTCATGGTCCATGCTGTATGATACATCGAAAAAGCATAAGTTATCAGAGAATCGAACATAAATTCTACTGTTTAACTATTGCTTCTATGTATTTCACTATTTTAAGCTTTAAGTTCTCGAGTTTGGTCGAAAAACGTTCAAGATATTCCTACAAAAACATTGAAATGAATCTATTACCTCGACTTTCATTGGGGGGAAAAATCAACCCAACATTTCTTATGTAAATCCCTTCAAATTTCTAAAACCCTCTCGCACCGGTAGGGATCACCTCACGCTTAGGGTTAATCCCATTCTTCCGGAGAGTGATGCACCTCCAGCAACGTGATTGACACACACCGGACACCGGGCAGGGTCACAACTCTTTCGTGGATTGTTGTTTTTTGAAGCCGCTTAACCGTTTTGTGGGACTTAACTTCCGGCTCTACGAACGATTGTCGCACGAACAGCTCATTAGCCCGGAGCATTTCTCGCGTCCTATGCCCAGGGAGCAGTTTGGCTGTGCGTTGAACCGTTAGCGATGTGACAGAACGGTCACCGTAAATGTGCGATGGATTATCTTAAAAAATGTATGTATTTATTCTACCCCCGGCATGAATTTGGGGAATATTTGCAGCGAGATTATGTTTGCTGAGGCATTTCGAATGGATTTCAGCGTGGTCCACCTCAGTTTTTTATTGCTTTTCTGGAGAAAGGTAAATTATATCCTACTTATAATGGCTCCCCCATGTTTGAAAGAACGCACCCGATGAGTCGGGCTTGGTTTTCTATTTTCGGGTATATTTGTTGTGAAAATCTTCCTGCTCCCGGCTATCCTTTGCGGATTAGCGCATGCTCCGTTGGACAATGGAGATTTGCGTAATGGAAAACTTGATAGCGATTATTTGGAATAGTGTGATTTATTTAATTAAAATACTAACATAGATATTGTTTTTTTTTTTTAATTCTGCAAACCCGTAAAAATCGGAATTTCTATAATACGATCGAAAAATCAACTAAAAGCATGACTATGGTAAACGTTTGGTCATCGACCTACGCCCACTATGCACTATCCCGCCCCTCCGATCGCCTCAGTAATCGGTCGTTTCCGCCCGCGAGATTTGCTCGCGCTTAAGCTGCTCGACAAACACAATTTAAAAATAATTCTCACTACAAACAGGATCACGCCATGCGAAGGTGCCCACCCCGACAGCGCACACAGCCAGCTGCGAGCAGCGGTGTGCGTGGTCAATCGTGGGATGGAGCAAAAAAAAGAGTGGCGAAACAGCGAAAGAAAAGCGACCTGTGTCCCGCCGAGTACAAATGTAAATATTGTATTCGAAATCGAACGAACCAACAGCTCCAGGTGCACGACAAATTCATGTCCCGCTTTTCGACTAAACATGCTCTCACAACCGGCATACACAAACACACACGCGGCGAAATCACGACCACTTCATCGTCCGTCTCGTCGCGATCCCATCCCGGGTCCAATAGTTGGGTGGTGACTTGGGGAATGGAAATAAAAAGCAAGAAACTTAACGCAGTTACACGTGCGAGCCGCGTTGCTCGTTCGTTCGTTCGTTCGCGCAGGGCACGGGTTCACGAGCCACCACGGTCGGTGTAACGACGACGTAACAACCGCGCGACATGCGATTTGCCAATACTCATAAAACAAACTGATTTAACTCGAAAGCAAGAAAATCTCTCTCTCTCTCTCTCGGATTTTTCGCCCACCGCGCTGGGCTGTGATGCGTTTGCTTGGAAGTGTGTTTGTAGGTGTTTTTTGTTTTGCTTTCGATCGGGCGAGCTCGGAAAAGTTTTGCTCGCTCCCACCCATGTTCCAAACCGTCGGTTTTCTTTAGTACATTCCCTCCCCCCAAATCACACACACACATTCAAATCATCCCGTTCGACCAAACCATACCGCTGGTGTTTTACAAAACTTTTCAAAGAAACTACCATCCCCGTTCGGCGCGAAGGAACGCACTGTTTGCTAACCTCACGGTTAATATTTAACGATTAAACTTTTCACGTTGGAATGTGTTTTTTTCTTCACGAAAACGAAGCTTTTCTTGTGCGCATCAAAACTACTAATTTCGCTCACGCTCCATCCATCTTGCCCTTGAACTTTGAGCAAAAGACGCAAACGGTTTAGCCCTGACCGGGCGTATCCCGGTTGCAAAACTTGGCTTAACTTCTGATTTTATGATCAATTCAGCGATAAAGGCACGTGGCAGGATCAACGATGAAATTAAAATGAATGTATCTATTTTTTTTGTGGTCGTTTTCTGTGAGCACCATGCCAGTCCACAGTCTTTACGGGGCCGTAATTTATACATCCTTCGCAAGGTGGTTCCTGCCTTGGTCCGACGCTCGGTGCGCTTGTACGAAACTGAATATCGAACATCAACACATTTTATCGCCCATCACTCTTCACTCGGAGAGTTGTGTTTTGTGTTTTTGTTTTTTGCTATCACCGGCAGTGCTTATCGAAAATCGATTTCTTGTTAAAATTTTACCTGTCACAAAGTTTCAAATCGTTCTCCTGTAAGACAAGCTCACGTTTAACGAAAACAGGTGAGGCGTGAATCAAAACGTTGAGTGACCGTCAGCGTTGAAGATAAAATATGGATCTGTTCCCTTTTGAAGGGCGAAAGATGTTGTGAAAGTTTGTTCTACAAGTGAGGTAAAATTTATTAAAAACCAGAGAAGTTGTTATTGAACCAATATTATACACGTAAATATATTCGATGTTACAAAAGATTAATATAACCGTTCCGCGAGTATCGTCAAGACGCAATACAATCCTACGCGAGAATAGACTACGCACTGTTTACGCATATAAATGTCCACTAGACACGAAGATAAGACACGTAAACACTATTTTTGCCCAAATTGAATACGATCGGCTTATAACTAGGAATAATATGCGTTTTTTATGATTACGTTCGTTGCCCGTTGTCGGTATTGTTCTTAGCAATAAGTTATGTATAAACATTAATTATAAGTTCTTGTGTTACCCTAAGAGGTTAACAAGTTTTAAATGATACGAAACAATAATAAACAATAATATTAAATTTATTTTTAATTTGATATTTCAAGAAAAGAGCTTCAATAGCATTCCAATTGAAATCAAAGAAAATCAGCACCCTTGCCAGTACTCAGAAGCAAAATGTATTTCATGGTATCTTTTAGATCGGCTGCCTTAAGTACTTTCTGCTTTGCCTCACTATCGGAAACACCCAACTAGAATAGACGATTCGCAACTCAAATGACCGAACAAAAATGTTGCACAGCTCCAAACGATCTTTACGCTTCACCCTCTACCTTTTGCTAATGGCTTATCCGAAACAATAACAGATTCGAAAAGCAAACCCCCTTCGCAATGCATCCATTTTTCTTCGATTATCATTTATACGACACTTGGCGGAGCGATTTATGTTCGCCCATGTTCGCACGATCGCACCATGACACATTTGTGAGACACACTTGCTTCCCTAGCTCGTATAAGGTGGATACGGTGTTCTAAAGGAATGTTTTTTTTTTTTGTTTCATACCCCATGTCGTCTACGTCGCCGTGTACGATGCAACGCGCCCGCAAAGGGTGCTAGCGAAAGTAGAAAATAATTGAACCAACCACGGACATTGAATAATTCATGCGCCTATTCCCAATTACCTCGCCCAATCGCCCGACCCGCTCTGTCTCTCCTTCACGCTTATAATCAGATTTAGAGAAACAGGCGAGAAAACCAAACAACAACAAATCGAACCGACCGGAATCGAATTGCGCACCACAGCGGAATCGAATGCCACTGAAATAGTAGGTGGTGAGAAGGGCAAGGATCGTGGCACGAAGCACGAAGGATTAAGCACTGCAGGTTTGAAATTAAGCTGACACTTTATGCCGCCCCGGCTTCGATTCGATTCCGGGTCGGGCAATATTTTCTTACTCCTCCCCCCCCCCCTCCGCGGCCGGCCAGCTAAACAATAATAATCCACCCAATAATCCCGACGGTAAGCGGAGAAATCTCCAGCACGGGACAACCCGCTGGAATCGCATTAGTAGTTCGGCCGCGGGAGCACCTGGACAGTGCGAGGATAAGTCTTGCTTTATTTTAGTCTTTCACTGCTGTTCTATTGTCCTTTTTGTACACGTGCACGCTGTAGCCGTAAGAAAGCATCGCAACACATAAATTGCATCAGCGGCACGTGTACGCTGGGGGCCCCAACGCTGTTGCTGGCCAGTTGCAATGAGTGTAACGTTCTTGAGACCGTTCCGACCCTTACCGTGGCGAGAACTGCCTTCACGGCATCATCGTTTCACACCTATCCGCACGCGGTGACTTTCCTGTCTGTGGGAGTGTTTTTTTTTGGTTGGTTTTGTTTTTCCATTCGAGGTGTCCTTTTCATTTCTGAATACCTTCAACCCGTTCTGCGCGTCCGCCGCGTCGACTGTGTGCCGTGTGCTCTAGACACCCGTCGGCTGCCTTAAGTACTTTCTGCTTTGCCTCACTATCGGAAACACCCAACTAGAATAGACGATTCGCAACTCAAATGACCGAACAAAAATGTTGCACAGCTCCAAACGATCTTTACGCTTCACCCTCTACCTTTTGCTAATGGCTTATCCGAAACAATAACAGATTCGAAAAGCAAACCCCCTTCGCAATGCATCCATTTTTCTTCGATTATCATTTATACGACACTTGGCGGAGCGATTTATGTTCGCCCATGTTCGCACGATCGCACCATGACACATTTGTGAGACACACTTGCTTCCCTAGCTCATATAAGGTGGATACGGTGTTCTAAAGGAATGTTTTTTTTTTTTGTTTCATACCCCATGTCGTCTACGTCGCCGTGTACGATGCAACGCGCCCGCAAAGGGTGCTAGCGAAAGTAGAAAATAATTGAACCAACCACGGACATTGAATAATTCATGCGCCTATTCCCAATTACCTCGCCCAATCGCCCGACCCGCTCTGTCTCTCCTTCACGCTTATAATCAGATTTAGAGAAACAGGCGAGAAAACCAAACAACAACAAATCGAACCGACCGGAATTAAAAAAAACAAATATCTGAATCAGTTTTTTGGAACATGTTTAAGGAGCATTGATAAGGTTTGTTGTAGAATATTTTAAAACTGTAATTGTATTGCAGAAAATTTTAAATAATTGCTTTTTTCTTAACATGTCACCGATTGTTTTTGATACTCGTGCTAGTACTATGGGATATTTATGCGTTTTTGTAACAGAATAGAAACAAATAAAATAAATAAATAAATACATTCATTGAATGATAAATGTCAAATGTTGCATAAAAATTGACAGAAATATAAATTATTAAAAAAAAAGAATGAAAAAATAACATATCAATACATTTATTATTGCATTAATTATTTGAATGATTTTTGGAAGAAACAGTGTGGATTTGAAACAAACTACAAGCAGTTAAAATCGAACAATAATGTAAAGCTTATCAAAATGAAAAACATCCCCTGCCAGTAAACCAAATTTATCAGTTTTCAATCTCTGCGATCGCCAGCAGTGAAATAGGGGCTGACCCCACCGTTCTGGCTCGGATGCCGCAATGATTCATTTCCTGTCCGGCGAGAGGGAGCACCCATCGGCAATAGAAGTCACCGGGCGCGGAT
>KZ067676.1:11023-24696 GCA_002091845.1 Anopheles cracens | reverse complement strand
TCGGTTGCTGCGCCACCCATCGATACGCATCATGGGCCGGCCGAGCGATTCGTGGCGTTTAATACATTTATCTGAATTTTTATGTTTATAGATTGGGTTATTTTATTCATGGGTGAGCATTGATTTATGAAGAAATAACCCCACCGTACAGGTTCCGGTGACGGTGCGCTGCCGTACACTGTGCTCGATGGCTCGGTTTCAGGTTGAGAGTACCTTCATTATTCACCCATGTTTGTTTCACTTTTTTCTGCTTCGTTCAAACTTTTCACATCATTTTTCTCTCTTTTTGAGAATTGTTGAATGTTGTTTGTTGTATTTCTTTTGTTATAATGATTTGTTAGTTAATCTTGCTATCACCTAGATCAAAAGTTCTATTAGGACTACGATTAGTTTATTAAAGATGCAAAATTACACCGTAAAAATTATTTCCACTTTTCATTCGAAAGTCGAATCAACTACTTTTTGGCTATTTCATGTTTTAAACACAATACTTCATCAACCAATACTTTACTGCTAGTGTTGCAAACAGTTGTACACAAATCAATATCATATTTCAGTGGAGAGAAAATATCTATTTCCAAGTATGCAGCTACATAAACATTCCTTTACGGTTGAACAACAGCTCCTGGAACCCATGCGGAGTGCGATATCCATCAGAATGTGTTTTCCTTGGACAAGATAATTCACTTATCGTCGGTACACCCCGGTACGGCACGGCGCGTGTCCGTGTGAGCACACTGGAAAACTGCATCATTAATGCCAAGGTAGCTGCTTGACGACGAAACGACGCTCCCTGTCAACGTTACTGCTGTTCGCAACTTGTAACTTTTCGGGTTGCCAAGATAATTCACTTATCGTCGGTACACCCCGGTACGGCACGGCGCGTGTCCGTGTGAGCACACTGGAAAACTGCATCATTAATGCCAAGGTAGCTGCTTGACGACGAAACGACGCTCCCTGTCAACGTTACTGCTGTTCGCAACTTGTAACTTTTCGGGTTGCAAATGTTCGTCGCGGTTCCGTTTTGTGTTCCATCTTGTGCGGCAAATGTGCTACACGCTACAGTGGCTGGTTTTGTTGCGCTCAAGCACGCCGCTACCCTACACTTTCCTTTGTCGACAATGCATCATTCGGTTTGCGCTGTGTGGCATCGGCAAGGGAGCAGAAAATTTATCACAGTTCGAAAGCAATATCAACCTGAGTTTTTTCTTCTTCTTCTTTTTGTCTTGTGGCTCGACTTCTTCCAACAGTTATTGCGAAAGCGTCGGCATCTCCCTACACATCGTTCATGTGAGGGCAAAGTGCACTCGAACATCGAACACAGGCTGCCATCGACGTGCTTTGACGTTTAACCATTGGAAAATGCCATCGTACCGCAGTGCTCATGTGGGTCGCCCGCCCGCCGATGCACTGAAACACAAGCGCACTTCCGATGAAATGCAAAACAACTTGCACCGTAAAGATAGGAGACAAACTGTTGTTATCATTTTATTGCACTCCATCCGTTGTGAGTGGGGAGGTGAATGGGCGATGCTAGCAGGAAACTCCACATCCTTTGTCGCATCGAACGGAAACTTATTTTTCAATTCCACTTTTTAGTTGCAACGGAAACTTCTCGCAACAGCCCCCGCGACCCGGCACCGAAGCGCACCGGAATGCGTCTTCCAATGCATTCGAATTCGTATTTATCTTCCCGGTGGCTTTCACTCATTGGGAATGGTGAAAAGTTTGCTGAGCAAAGCAGCTTCAAAGTCAAGCATCCCGAGCATGCGATCGCGTCGGGTTGGCTCACGATTTCGAGTCGATGGAGACGCCCGGTACTTTTTTTCCTCCAACCACTCGGTTGGCCCGATGGAGACGCCTGGTGGTTCTCTCGCATGTTCGCGCATCCCGTCGCAAGCTGTCACCGGTTGGTGTGTTACGAAAAACACACTCCACATCATCATCATCATTGCCATCAGCGCCGAGGGCAAGTCCCGATAGGTTACGGGTGAGTGGTGAGCACGAGAAGCATCAAAAGAACAATATGTTGCATTCGGTTGTGTAATGCACCGAAGCGCAATCCCCGGTTGTGTAATGTTAGTTGTGTAGTTTATTTCCTTCCCAGCGGACTTGCAGACCCAGTCTGCCGAGTGTGCGCGTATGCTGCACCGTACGCCGTTGGCACCAATTGAAAACATGTGTTTCACGTGTTTTGCTTGCTTGACATCAACCTTTCACCCATCCGGTGGATGTGCACCGGGAGGCGTTTTTTTCTGGTACTTCCAGTGTTTACATTTCGGATGGTTGCGTTTCAGCAGCATCACAGAACACATTACAAGCGATTTCGACACAAAGGCTCTAGTATCTGAATTTGGAGATGTTTGTTTACTGTATTTACACGTGTTCTCAATAGATTTAACGTCATTGGAGATTTTTTCTCCGGACTATAACTCCATTATCGAGCATTTGTGTCCGCTAGTCTGCACTACCGTCCGTAAAAGCCATTTAGGGCACATTTTAAACAAGTTTCAACTTCATGTCTTTTATTATACACTAACTATACAAACAGTATTTGCAGAACAAGTAAAAGCTTAGCTTAGCTAAATTATATAACAATGTTGTATTCAAATGAGTACAAATTTCTTGTAATACTTACAAGTATAATTGACATATTGTCAAAAAACTTTCCTGAAACTTTATTCATTACTTTGCACCATAGCCAAACCTCATTAGTCAATATCTCATTTTGTCAAGCAAATTGCAGATGTTTGCCACGCACTCTTCCTTATTTATTGTGCTTGCATCATACGCACACATCATGGATCATGCATTACCAACCGTACGAGTCATATAGATCCTCGCACTATGCTCGCTATGTCACACAATCACAACGCGCCGCTAGTTTCAATGTACCATCCACTTCAGTGCACGGGCATCCCACTCGAGTTGGGTGTGATATTTTTCCCGGAAAATGTGCATCCACTTGCGTTCGTCCCCGGTGGCCACTCGCCTTCAACAAGCTTTCTTTCCAGCCACTCCAAACCGAAGCCGATGTCACGACCCGAGCCGGTCTTAAATAACGATTTCCGTGTCACGCTCATTCCCACGAGATCGAACCGTGCCCGCCAGTGCAGGGCGTCGTATTGTGTGAAAATCGAAAAGCTCGCCTACACAAACACACACACACACCCATCGGACCAGAGCGTTGACCGTACCGACGGCGTGAACCATCGAAACCGGTTAGCGAGCGCTCGCTATACCACGGCGCGCCGTCATTTCGTTATTATCGGAATTAATTTGCACATCACTTACACGGACATTACCATAATCGATTGTCATTTTAATTACCCTCTATCGTGCGCACTCGTGAAAACCGATCCGTACCGAACGCGCGCAACACGAACTCACGGCCCATCGCCGTGGACAGTGCGTAGGAATGCATGACCCGGGTGAGCCCTTTGCGAACGTCGCGAAACCCGTCCCGGTGTATCACTCATGCACGGCGCTAGTGTTACGGTGCATTTCTTTTTTTTTCTTTCGGTTTTCCTCACGTGCTCCACACAACCGTTAGAGGTTAATGGAGTGCGGCTCATGCACGCACGGTGCCGTGAGCGTGCGTTTCGTATCGTTTCGTTGGGGGAGATAATAATGGAGTACCACAGTTGCTTGACGTCGGTTTCTCTTCCTAGACATGCATATGCTTTCCGTGAGGTGCGCTGAATGGTCACAATCCATTGATGGCGTATGTCAAGTGTAAAATCGTTTACGGAGAGAGCGAGACGCGCATCTGCGGATGCAAAAAGCGTTCCGTGTACGAGTCGTCATAATTTCCAATTATCTTTCATGGTCCATGCTGTATGATACATCGAAAAAGCATAAGTTATCAGAGAATCGAACATAAATTCTACTGTTTAACTATTGCTTCTATGTATTTCACTATTTTAAGCTTTAAGTTCTCGAGTTTGGTCGAAAAACGAAGATATTCCTACAAAAACATTGAAATGAATCTATTACCTCGACTTTCATTGGGGGGAAAAATCAACCCAACATTTCTTATGTAAATCCCTTCAAATTTCTAAAACCCTCTCGCACCGGTAGGGATCACCTCACGCTTAGGGTTAATCCCATTCTTCCGGAGAGTGATGCACCTCCAGCAACGTGATTGACACACACCGGACACCGGGCAGGGTCACAACTCTTTCGTGGATTGTTGTTTTTTGAAGCCGCTTAACCGTTTTGTGGGACTTAACTTCCGGCTCTACGAACGAATGTCGCGCTCAGCTCATTAGCCCGGAGCATTTCTCGCGTCCTATGCCCAGGGAGCAGTTTGGCTGTGCGTTGAACCGTTAGCGATGTGACAGAACGGTCACCGTAAATGTGCGATGGATTATCTTAAAAAATGTATGTATTTATTCTACCCCCGGCATGAATTTGGGGAATATTTGCAGCGAGATTATGTTTGCTGAGGCATTTCGAATGGATTTCAGCGTGGTCCACCTCAGTTTTTTATTGCTTTTCTGGAGAAAGGTAAATTATATCCTACTTATAATGGCTCCCCCATGTTTGAAAGAACGCACCCGATGAGTCGGGCTTGGTTTTCTATTTTCGGGTATATTTGTTGTGAAAATCTTCCTGCTCCCGGCTATCCTTTGCGGATTAGCGCATGCTCCGTTGGGCAATGGAGATTTGCGTAATGGAAAACTTGATAGCGATTATTTGGAATGGTGTGATTTATTTAATTAAAATACTAACATAGATATTGTGTTTTTTTTTTAATTCTGCAACCCGTAAAAATCCGAATTTCTATAATTCGATCGAAAAATCAACTAAAAGCATGACTATGGTAAACGTTTGGTCATCGACCTACGCCCACTATGCACTATCCCGCCCCTCCGATCGCCTCAGTAATCGGTCGTTTCCGCCCGCGAGATTTGCTCGCACTTAAGCTGCTCGACAAACACAATTTAAAAATAATTCTCACTACAAACAGGATCACGCCATGCGAGGGTGCCCACCCCGACAGCGCACACAGCCAGCTGCGAGCAGCGGTGTGCGTGGTCAATCGTGGGATGAAGCAAAAAAAAACGAGTGGCGAAACAGCGAAAGAAAAGCGACCTGTGTCCCGCCGAGTACAAATGTAAATATTGTATTCGAAATCGAACGAACCAACAGCTCCAGGTGCACGACAAATTCATGTCCCGCTTTTCGACTAAACATGCTCTCACAACCGGCATGCACAAACACACACGCGGCGAAATCACGACCACTTCATCGTCCGTCTCGTCGCGATCCCATCCCGGGTCCAATAGTTGGGAATGGAAATAAAAAGCAAGAAACTTATCGCAGTTACACGTGCGAGCCGCGTTGCTCGTTCGTTCGTTCGTTCGCGCAGGGCACGGGTTCACGAGCCACCACGGTCGGTGTAACGACGACGTAACAACCGCGCGACATGCGATTTGCCAATACTCATAAAACAAACTGATTTAACTCGAAAGCGGGAAAATCTCTCGCTCTCTCTCGGATTTTTCGCCCACCGCGCTGGGCTGTGATGCGTTTGCTTGGAAGTGTGTTTGTAGGTGTTTTTTGTTTTGCTTTCGATCGGGCGAGCTCGGAAAAGTTTTGCTCGCTCCCACCCATGTTCCAGCCCGTCGGTTTCAAATCATCCAGTTCAACCATACCGTACCGCTGGTGTTTTACAAAACTTTTCAAAGAAACTACCATCCCCGTTCGGCGCGAAGGAACGCACTGTTTGATAACCTCACGGTTAATATTTAACGATTAAACTTTTCACATTGGAATGTGTTTTTTTCTTCACGAAAACGAAGCTTTTCTTGTGCGCATCAAAACTACTAATTTCGCTCACGCTCCATCCATCTTGCCCTTGAACTTTGAGCAAAAGACGCAAACGGTTTAGCCCTGACCGGGCGTATCCCGGTTGCAAAACTTGGCTTAACTTCTGATTTTATGATCAATTCAGCGATAAAGGCACGTGGCAGGATCAACGATGAAATTAAAATGAATGTATCTATTTTTTTTGTGGTCGTTTTCTGTGAGCACCATGCCAGTCCACAGTCTTTACGGGGCCGTAATTTATACATCCTTCGCAAGGTGGTTCCTGCCTTGGTCCGACGCTCGGTGCGCTTGTACGAAACTGAATATCGAACATCAACACATTTTATCGCCCATCACTCTTCACTCGGAGAGTTGTGTTTTGTGTTTTTGTTTTTTGCTATCACCGGCAGTGCTTATCGAAAATCGATTTCTTGTTAAAATTTTACCTGTCACAAAGTTTCAAATCGTTCTCCTGTAAGACAAGCTCACGTTTAACGAAAACAGGTGAGGCGTGAATCAAAACGTTGAGTGACCGTCAGCGTTGAAGATAAAATATGGATCTGTTCCCTTTTGAAGGGCGAAAGATGTTGTGAAAGTTTGTTCTACAAGTGAGGTAAAATTTATTAAAAAACCAGAGAAGTTGTTATTGAACCAATATTATACACGTAAATATATTCGATTCGATTAAATTCGATTATATTCAATGTTGTATCTGCATTGGATATTTTTAGAATAAATATACATTTTAAATATAATTATGTTTAAAACTTATGAGTATAATCGTGTAAAATTGTATAAAATCTTGATGAAAAAATGTATTCTAACAACATATAACATCCGTAACAACATATAAACTTTCTGAGCTAAAAAAATATAAAATATAATATAAAATAAAATATGGTTTAAATTGTCAAACGGCGTTATTGATTAAAATTTCAAATATATCAATATCGATATCGATATATCGACCAGACGTTGTTTTATGTGGTTTGATCAATGGCAATATTGATGATCCAGCGTTGCTACAAAAGATTAATATAACCGTTCCGCGAGTATCGTCAAGACGCAATACAATCCTACGCGAGAATAGACTACGATGTCCTTTTCATTTCTGAATACCTTCAACCCGTTCTGCGCGTCCGCCGCGTCGACTGTGTGCCGTGTGCTCTAGACACCCGTCTGCCTCCCAAAGGACAACTTAATGAGCACGACGCTAAGATTGAATAATTCATGCCTTCATTCCCGCAGATTTCCATTTGAGATTAAATTGCGATGAAGATAAAATATTTAAATTCATCTAAATTTATTCCACCGAAATCCCGCCGCTTCGCACGCCTCGCCGACGATCCTCCCCCCGGGTGCCACGCGATCGCCGGCTTGATCGACGACGGGCGGGGACGAAACGCCAGCAGCCAACGGCTAAAAGAAAGCGTCCAAACGAACGCGAGGGCAACCAACAACAGAAAAAAAACCCGGAACATAATGACGAGCCTCTTTGGCGGAGCGATTTATGTTCGCCCATGTTCGCACGATCGCACCATGACACATTTGTGAGACACACTTGCTTCCCTAGCTCGTATAAGGTGGATACGGTGTTCTAAAGGAATGTTTTTTTTTTTTGTTTCATACCCCATGTCGTCTACGTCCCCGTCACGATGCAATGCGCCCGCAAAGGGTGCTAGGGAAAGTGGAAAATAATTGAACCAACCACGGACATTGAATAATTCATGCGCCTATTCCCAATTACCTCGCCCAATCGCCCGTCCCGCGCTGTCTCTCCTTCACGCTTATAATCAGATTTAGAGAAACAGGCGAGAAAACCAAACAACAACAAATCGAACCGACCGGAATCGAATTGCGCACCACAGTGGAATCGAATGCCACTGAAATAGTGGGTGGTGAGAAGGGCAAGGATCGTGGCACGAAGCAAGAAGGATTAAGCACTGCAGGTTTGAAATTAAGCTGACACTTTATGCCGCCCCGGCTTCGATTCGATTCCGGGCGGGCAATATTTTCTTACCCCCACCCCCTCCGCGGCCGGCCGGCTAAACAATAATAATCCACCCAATAATCCCGACGGTAAGCGGAGAAATCTCCAGTACGGGACAACCCGCTGGAATCGCATTAGTAGTTCGGCCGCGGGAGCACCTGGCCAGTGCGAGGATAAGTCTTGCTTTATTTTAGTCTTCCACTGCTGCTCTAGTGTCCTTTTTGTACACGTGCACGCTGTAGCCGTAGGAAAGCATCGCAACACATAAATTGCATCAGCGGCACGTGTACGCTGGGGGCCCCAACGCTGTTGCTGGGCAGTTGCAATGAGTGTAACGTTCTTGAGACCGTTCCGACCCTTACCGTGGCGAGAACTTCCTTCACGGCATCATCGTTTCACACCTATCCGCACGCGGGGACTTTCCTGTCTGTGGGAGTGTTTTTTTTTTTTGGTCGGTTTTGTTTTTCCATTCGAGATGTCCTTTTCATTTCTGAATACCTTCAACCCGTTCTGCGCGTCCGCCGCGTCGACTGTGTGCCGTGTGCTCTAGACACCCGTTTGCCAGTACTCAGAAGCAAAATGTATTTCATGGTATCTTTTAGATCGGCTGCCTTAAGTACTTTCTGCTTTGCCTCACTATCGGAAACACCCAACTAGAATAGACGATTCGCAACTCAAATGACCGAACAAAAATGTTGCACAGCTCCAAACGATCTTTACGCTTCACCCTCTACCTTTTGCTAATGGCTTATCCGAAACAATAACAGATTCGAAAAGCAAACCCCCTTCGCAATGCATCCATTTTTCTTCGATTATCATTTATACGACACTTGGCGGAGCGATTTATGTTCGCCCATGTTCGCACGATCGCACCATGACACATTTGTGAGACACACTTGCTTCCCTAGCTCATTTTTTCTCTCTCTCTCTCTCTCTCTCTAGCGCTCCCTTTCAGTTAACTTTAAGCGGAGACGCCTTCGCCAGGTAAGAATAAAAAGTGTTGAAAATCAACTTCGGCCGGAGTTTGGCCGGTGGGAGTACATGAGACTCATTTGAAATTCCACCTCCGGTTGCACCACGCAGCCACGATGGGCGGGAGATGGGTTTTGATGAGCGTTTAATGTGGAGTGACGCGAGCAGGGACGCGCTTTGCGCGAGAAGCGGCGGATGGTGAAAACTTGACTCCATTTTTGCTGTTTGAGCCATAGGAAGCTGCTCCCGTGGGAAGGAAGTTTCCGATTCGTGCGGTTTCTGACCACTGAAACGTTCCTTACTTTGCGTGGTGTTTAATTTCTGTTTTCGTTCCTTTTTTTCCAAAGGATTGGGCGATTGTACGGCAAGTATGGGTTTTTTTACCCTCCGATACTTTAGAACCTTCTCTTATTTATAGCTCGTCACTTCGAATTCGAGTTCATTGCATATCAGGTATATAGAGAAATATGGTGCCGAGTATGGCTACGTAAAAAAATTGAATGGAAAAGCTATACCGAGTTGTCCTTACTAATAAGTTTTATCATTGTCTCACCTGCTAGCTCAGCTTTATCCATTTTTCCCCTCAAATCTCGCGTTCAATCATAGTGCTTTGGAGTTATTGAATTCCTCGACAACTCATGCAAATATTGCAATCAACCCTCGTGCGAAAAAAAACAACTATTTACTTCGATTATAGTACAGCTTCAGAATCTCTCAAGAACAAAACGCTGATACTGACCAAAACTCTCCTTCCCGTGCTTCCTGTGCCGCGAAACCAATTCCAAAAGTAATTTTCTGGTCACCGGTAGTTCGTTTACGCTTCCACTGTACTCTCCACGCCGGGGACTTCGCCGGGGATTTATGCACAAAAAAGCAAACAGAAATAGTTAAAACACTTTTTAATTAGTTGTTAAGTTGTTCCACCACTTCGCTTTTCATCGTCTATTATCTATTCAAAGCCGGTGGCGGGTAGAACAAAAAGCGAACGAAATAGAAACAACGGGACGCAACCAAAGAAGAACAGAAAAAACGGACTCCCTCCTGAACCCACTCTAAATGGTTCACGCGCAACTGTACGCAGGATTATTTTACATAATCAGTTGGCGAAAGTGCTCACTCATTGAGGTAATTAAATATTCCTAATGGCTATTCTCGCCGACCCGGCCAGCACTCCAGCCGACAGACATTCATCATTGTACGGTGGGGTGTTGATTTTTATCCGCACGCTTCCGTCTTTCGCCTACGTAAGCTCCACGAGGGAGGAGCGTTAACGCGATGCCATTGGAATTCGATGTATTTATTGTTTCAATGGATACAGTTCGACAAAAAAAAAAGTGATTGCCCCGGGGTGAGTCGAAAATCGTGTTCCTTTTATTATGACTAAATTAAAAATGTGGTAAGATTGATTGCTCCCGGGCTCGATAATTTGCAGGCGGAGTGTCTACATGAGTTTTCGTATTTTGCATTTTACTACCAATCAACTTTTAACTAGCAACGATGTAACTCATTGCGACCGAAAATCCGAACATCGTGCTGTAAGTGAAACCCCACCATATTTTCCATTAAGAAATGGATAACGCTCCCGTCTCGCTCACTGCAAATCATGCGTAACAAAGCAAGTAAATATACCTTACAGTACAACTTTTCCTGTTGTTATTCCAGCTACAGTCAGCGATAGATTTTTATATATTTTTTTATTAGAATGAATAGAATCATTTTTGTAAATTACCCGTATTGAAAAAAGTTATGTTTAAAAAAGATAACATTTTGAAACCAACTAGAAAGGATTTATTTCAAGTGAAACTGATTTTTGCAACAAAACATACCAGGTCGAGATGATTAAAGAGAAGAAGAAAATCGTACATGTTCAATACTACAATGACTTCATAAACATCTGGAACCGCTACTGTTTTTGTAAACAAATTGAAACAGTTCTGCGATCACCACATGATGGAACGAATAAAGATAAGTTTCTTGATACAAACTGCAGCTTCCAATGTTTCATTATATGGTTGTATAAAAATAACTAATAATGATAATAATAATAAATAAGAAAAATAAGAAGAAGAAATCAATTGAACTATACTGAATTTAGATTGAATGGAAAGGAGAAGTATTTGGGGTTCGAGCAGGGGGGAGCTAATGTAACGAACGTGTACTTTCCCCTCCGGGCCACCCACCAACCCACCGCACCTCGAGCGATCCTTACACCCCTTTGGCTCGCGGTCCGTCGCTCTCTTTCGCACCGACGCCAGAAGTGCTTTTCCCGACGCTATTTAACTCGGCGCCGGGTAAAGCAGGAACGCATCCATTACACAGCAGCAAACGTCGGACCCGCCAACGTATCCACGCATTGCGCATTCAACCTGAGTTTAGGATTCATCACACTCTCCAAACTCCCCTGACAAACGCGGTGCCGTGCGGTCAGTTGTTCCCAGCGCGAACCGGGGCGAACCGACGCTGTGTGACTCGTTGGTGACGCGTTTCTTGTGCTCCTTTCGTTGCTTTCGCTCGCACCTCACTCACTCGAGCCGGCAGTCGTGCGTTATCCGTAATGAAACCAGCTTCCTGGGCCCGCTCCGTTCCGATGTGGACACGGCAATCTTGCGCGCAGCCCACAGATCCTTGACCACGGAGGCGAACGAACGTCGGAGGTGGACCGCGAGAGGCGAGAGATAAGTTTTACGGCACGGTCGTAAATAAAATTAACACTTCATACACATTTATTATTAACGAATGCTGGGTCCCCGTAAAAGTTTACGAGAAGACCGCGCGCCAAGATTCACCGCGTGTTCTGTCCTGTATGTGTGTGTGTTTTTTTTGTTTTTTTTTTCATTTTTGTTTTCGTCAGTCTCCCTTCAGCGGGTTATGCTCTTCTATCCGTGCATTTCTTTCTTTCGGTTCTGCACTGCTCCCTAACTATCAGTGACGTTTTGGTGTTCGTTACTTCGCTTTTTCTTTTATTTCATAGCGCAGTCGAGAGCATTTCAAACGAACGGAGAAAAGCGAAAAGTCGTGTCGGTGGTTTTTATTTGTACATGCCTTTGTAACGCACCCGGCACAAAGACGCTAGTGGTGATTAATTTCATATAAGTTTTTTTTTGCTTTTTTTATCCACTTCATGTTACTATTTGTAGCTAATTTTCGAAAATATTTTTCAGCATCATTAAATATACTCCAATACGCGTTTTAACAAAGCAAGTAAATATACCTTACAGTACAACTTTTCCTGTTGTTATTCCAGCTACAGTCAGCGATAGATTTTTATATATTTTTTTATTAGAATGAATAGAATCATTTTTGTAAATTACCCGTATTGAAAAAAGTTATGTTTAAAAAAGATAACATTTTGAAACCAACTAGAAAGGATTTATTTCAAGTGAAACTGATTTTTGCAACAAAACATACCAGGTCGAGATGATTAAAGAGAAGAAGAAAATCGTACCCACCGCACCTCGAGCGATCCTTACACCCCTTTGGCTCGCGGTCCGTCGCTCTCTTTCGCACCGACGCCAGAAGTGCTTTACCCGACGCTATTTAACTCGACGCCGGGTAAAGCAGGAACGCATCCATTACACAGCAGCAAACGTCGGACCCGCCAACGTATCCACGCATTGCGCATTCAACCTGAGTTTAGGATTCATCACACTCTCCAAACTCCCCTGACAAACGCGGTGCCGTGCGGTCAGTTGTTCCCAGCGCGAACCGGGGCGAACCGACGCTGTGTGACTCGTTGGTGACGCGTTTCTTGTGCTCCTTTCGTTGCTTTCGCTCGCACCTCACTCACTCGAGCCGGCAGTCGTGCGTTATCCGTAATGAAACCAGCTTCCTGGGCCCGCTCCGTTCCGATGTGGACACGGCAACAAAAAAAAACATGCCACCCGCGAACGAAAGACACGAACAACCGCACTTTAAGCTGACGCCTAACAACCGAAAACTTCCTTCTCGGAGCAGCCTTCGCGGGACACGCGGTGGCTCCTGCATTAGCATCGTTCCCGGGAATCCGTGCCCGACGCCAGAAAGTCAGCGGGAATGGCCAAACCATAAATCCTGGCCGGGCTAGCCGGGACATCCCTTGCCCGATGCTGCGTGGGACGAAAAAAAGCTCACAAACCCCACGGACGCAGCGTGGTCATCCGGTACTATCCCGCCGTACGGCCCTTTCTTATCAACCTTTTTCACTTTCTATCGGCACTCACGCGGGCCAACCGTTCTGGGGCGATCCCGACGATCCATACCCCGGGACCAACGCAAAAATCCGTTTGTGGGTGTGCTGACAGGAAGGGGATGGGGGTCTGGGGTTCGAGCAGGGGGGAGCTAATGTAACGAACGTGTACTTTCCCCTCCGGGCCACCCACCAACCCACCGCACCTCGAGCGATCCTTACACCCCTTTGGCTCGCGGTCCGTCGCTCTCTTTCGCACCGACGCCAGAAGTGCTTTTTTTAAAAAAAGTGAAACGTCAAAAAAACACAAGCTCATCGAACTCAACTAAGGATGATAGCATAAATCAAGTTTAAAAAGTTGAAAAAATCAACCCCCAAAATAGTAAGAAAAAGCTTCGAAAGAAACAAAAAAGATAACTACTACAATCAGAAATAATAAAAAAATGATAATTATGTTAAATAAAAATGCTTGTGATTTTAAATTAAAATTTTCGTACTACTCATTCTTTGTCGAAAGTCACTCCTCGCCCTGATGCAACCACTTTGGGCTCATCACTAGGTTATGACTGCCGAGTTTCCTCGATATTGGCGAGAAGGAAGCAAGTAGAATGTAAAACCTTCCTCCCAGTCCACGATTTGTTCCAACTTACAAAACTTAAATCGCTCCGGATCCATTGATCCACGCCCGCCCGAGTAGGCTTCCTAGATCGTCCTCGAAAAGCCACCCAGCGG
>KZ067670.1:128361-141730 GCA_002091845.1 Anopheles cracens | reverse complement strand
AGACTTATTTATTACCGAGTTATACTCAAATAATGCCATTATTTTGTTTTCAATTACTATTTTGTGCCGATTTTGCACACGGAAAGCGTTCTAGGATTAATATGTACCATTATAAGCGTTCACACAATAACGCTTTTTCCTCTTGTGAATCTTGCGAATTAAGCAACAAGCACGGAACAGAGCAGCACACGAATTGGTTCCCGGTGCGTTGTAATACGTAGCCTTACTAAGCCTACACGGCTTTCGCCCCATTTGAAGCAAATAACAAATAGATCACGCAAAACCGATGCGGTACCCGTCTTCGATTAAACACACGCTCGGGAAGATTGGTATTATTCAATTTGAGCAATTTACTGCATGCATAACCGATCCGCCGCGGAAGGAGGTGAAGTCTGAGGCGCGAAATTGGGCCGGTTCGATAGAATTGGGATCGTTTTGGGAAGCGAAAGGGCACGAAGCAACGATTTGCTGGTTGAAATGGGGCTGCCTGTCGATGTGTGCGCGCTATGCCCTGGTCCGTTTGTTCGCGGGATCGTCCGGAGATAAATGGCCGGCAGGAAAGGTCGAACGAGTCTGGCGCTTGGAACAGCGATGCCACTGAACTTTGGCTCGACGCGACGTGAGCGATGGGATTTTCCATCGGTTCCCGAGAGCGGGGGAAGGAAATCGATCGAGATCGTTTGGGAATCAATCAGCGGGATTGCTGCGCCCATAAAGTGCTACGGAACCAGCAGGAAAGGGATGCAACCGGCCAGCCGTGGAGATTATGATTGATTAAGGCACTCGCGGTGCGCAACGGGGTTTGCGCGCAAGTGCAGGAAATCGATCTGTAGCAGTCCGTTCGACTCGTTAGCGGAAATGTCGATCGAATCGCACGATCGGCGGATGGTGAAGTGGCGAAAAATTTGTATCACTGGAGCGCCAAACCACGAACGCCAAACCAAGACGCCAGCCCTTCCAGACCTTCTGGTACAGTGGGTGTGGGAAATGAAAACAGACACTGTTTAATGATAACGCGTTTTCTCAGTCCGTTCACCACGGTTGCTTTATTCCCACGCGAACATAAGCGGGCGGGTTTCATTATCAACTTGCAAGATAGATTTGTAACTCGGAATTGATTTTTGACTTTCTGGTGGAATCTGGTAGCGAGCTTGCTGCTTCTGGGACTGTCATTGACACCAATTTGTGCAGCGAAAAGTGAAAGAGCGTGCCTGTTGAGGTTATGTCGTTACATTGAAACAGGCGATTGGCGACCGTAGCTTAATCGAATTAGGTACGGTTTCATGTTGACGAGGGGAAGCCCGGAAGAAGTTTGTGTTTTTTCTGTTTTTTTTTCTTCAAATTTTAGACATTTTAATTACATTTCATGTGAATGTAGCAGATAATTGCTTATTAAAACAACAATAGGAAATAAAACGAAAAATTTCGTACATGTAATTCAGCAAGCGACGAACCCGCGAAAAAACAAGAATGATTTTTTTCGTACTATTGTTTCTGAAACCATGATAAACTTCGATTCAATATACAGTCAATATCAATATCAATATCAATAGTCAATATTGGATCAATATCAATGTACAATTGATCTGGATTTGAAATATAAAGAGCTCTACAAACTCTTTAAACACGAGGGCTATAAACAGTTCTACTAGATTGCACTCGACGTGATGCGATGTGAAAACTAGTTGATGGCAAATATGTTAAAAAATACTGATCATTTTCTGCCATAATAAACATAAACTTCCTTGCATACAAATAGTATGATTCCTAGTACTACTTGTATGCATGCTAGATCAAACTAGCTGTAAGCCTAGCTATCCCACATTCTGAATTGATTCATTCACATTTTAGGCGCCCGATTGAGCGTTTCAGACATTGTAGATAAAACAATATACTAAATCAGCTCCCTGACCGATCATCGGCTCAAATCTTCCCCCATAAATCATCGGCCTCCGGTGGAGCTGTGAGTGGGTTTGGCTGGTGCCTAATGTTCGCTAGCTGCTGAAATAATTGAAATCGGTTCGATGGCGCAGTTTGCCTGATAACTCACCCGAACGCACGCGCACGATCAGGATCTCGCTACGTTGATAAATGATCGTACACACAAACTCGACCGGCACGCAGGACTGCTGGCGACACAGCAGCAGCAGCAGCAGCAGCAGCTTACGGAACCCACCCTTGGGACGGTCGATTTGGCTCGTCGTGTTTCTGTGGTGAGTGGAGCGAGCTTTTGAGGCCCCAGGAGTTCTCGCCGGTGTGCTTCCATCCGGTAAGCGATCGTGTTTCGTACAGGTTCGGACCGATGATTTAACCGATCGGTTTCTGCCGTGCGCGCAATAGCACAACATTATCGTTTGGGCTTCAAGAAAGCGGGTGGCAGGCACTCCCGCGAAGAAAGCGGCCCATTGTGGTGATGTTTTCGGTGCCGGGAGAAGGAGTGCGAGTGATTTTTTTTGTGTAGTCGTTGCTTTGCCATGTTATCTTCAAACGCGGTTGTCGAAGATCATCGATGAGTCACAGCTTTGGCTTTGGGAGTTTCGGGACACTACATCATTGTTTTGTTTTGGGTTGTTTTTTTTTGCTTTCAGCCCAACCACAACGCTGTCACACACAGAGCCGGAGAGGTGTTTTTGTCTCGTAAGCAGCGTTTTTTTTGCGCTTGCCCTGCCCCATTGTTGCTGCTCGCGGATTACAGAGCATGTGCCCTTTTACGATTACGCAGAGGGTTATCTTCTATCGGGTTTGTAGCGGGAGTGTGACCCGCAGTGCGAACCGCCAGAGTTGTCACCGTGTCTGACCCGTCTGCGTGTGCCGTTGACCCGCGGGAACCAATCGCGTAACGCGTGTTTTGTTATGTGCGCGCGAGTGTGTGTACGCCGCCGCTTCAAGAAAGCGGGTGGCAGGCACTCCCGCGAAGAAAGCGGCCCATTGTGGTGATGTTTTCGGTGCCGGGAGAAGGAGTGTGAGTGATTTTTTTTTGGTAGTCGTTGCTTTGCCATGTTATCTTCAAACGCGGTTGTCGAAGATCATCGATGAGTCACAGCTTTGGCTTTGGGAGTTTCGGGACACTACATCATTGTTTTGTTTTGGGTTGTTTTTTTTTGCTTTCAGCCCAACCACAACGCTGTCACACACAGAGCCGGAGAGGTGTTTTTGTCTCGTAAGCAGCGTTTTTTTTGCGCTTGCCCTGCCCCATTGTTGCTGCTCGCGGATTACAGAGCATGTGCCCTTTTACGATTACGCAGAGGGTTATCTTCTATCGGGTTTGTCTGGTGGTGGTGGTGGTGTGATGTAACCGTCCCGCAGTCCCGGGTGAAAGATAGAAATAGGATTGTATCGGGATTGGGATGACCGAACAGCATGGCAATTATAGTTGGAGATGGGGGCATGTAATTACTAGTGAGATGTTCTATTTAAGTAAAATTTGTTGAAATTACTTAACCGGTTTGGATTACCGGAGGGAACAGAGGGCCACGTAAGAGCTAAGTAAGTAATCTTCCCATCGCACTTGATCTTTTTGTGTCATATTCTTCACATGCACAAGAGAGTTTGGAATAAATCGACCAACATTTTTATTAATTTGTTAATCATATTACTTAGTATTGGTTCTCAAGTGTACAAAATTTTTTAACACAAAACAGCCGAAACAAAAATGTAAAGATTCCAAAAAGAATTGACTCTCAAAAGACCCAAAGCAGAAGACTTTCAAAACTAATCAACTTTCAAAATTAGTGTTTTTCAGAACAGAATCGAGAAAAAGTCGGAGTTCATAAAAAAGTCAAATGCCAAATTCAGTAAAAAACTGTTGATAATATTCAATAATAATTCTTTCACAAGCAAATGTTTCAAACACGAGAGATATAAACTGAAAAATAAACTGAATATAAACTGAAAGCACTTCAACAGAAAAACATCCTTTGAATCAACTCAAGAGAGCAACGATATCTCGTACCAATATAACTCAATAATTTTTTAATCATCTTGATACTAAATTCGTGTTCAAATACCGCGATTATCGAATAGCCACAAAACCCTGATTTTAGGTACTATTGAAGCCTTATAAACGTCACGATTAAAATTTATGATCACATTGTTATGTTTGCTCAGTACTCACACTCCATTGGTGTGCATACGAACTGACATCGGGACAAAAATTTCAATTATGTTCCCCGGAGCAGCTTGCCCGCGCGGAGGCAGCCATCCGTTTAGGCACAACAATATAAAAACACCTGTCAAGAGGTTAATGGACATAGTTTCCTAATTGGCTTATACAGTTGCCAACCCTTTCCAACACAGTGTAGTTACGCGAGCTCAACAAAGTCGACGTGCCGACACACGACGGCACGCCTTCAAAGGCTCGAACGGTGGCCGATTTTGCATACAACAACACCCATCAACCCAACGGGGACCACCGCCACAACCACCCGCGGGCGGTTGGCAAAAATGTGGCGTTTTGTTTCAAGAAAATCAGAGCAAACCGCTCACATGACTGAATAAGGAAACCATTAGCGCTGCGATATGATCATTTACTGCGGTGCGATTATCGCGCAGTAGTAGCTGTAGGATGATTAGTTCCTCTCACTACGGGGAGGCCAGCGATTGGAAGCGGAATTGCAGCCACACTAGTTCACCATCGGCGCGCCAGAATGCATCATTAATCATGCCACTAAACATGACAATCGTAAGGCTGGCCCCTCCATCATGCATTAGCAGCACGCTCGGGTTCGTTGCACAAGGCTGCGAATGGGTTGTCGATGTCCTTTCCGAAGGATCTCCGTTCGAGCGTAGACAAGTTTCTGGCGCACCTCTATACCTCTTTACAATGCGTGATGTGACGTTTTCCTAGGGACGTCTCCATTAAACCCTACAGCGGGCACCTCCATCGTCATTGACCTTAGGCCCGGTGGACGTCCCAGTGGACAGACGTGAAACGTGAGCACCATCGTAGGCCATTACCAACATTCACGTGCTGGCGGATCGGATCGGAATGCAGCAACATGCACGGGAGAGACTTGCAAATGGGGCCATTTTGTCACCCGACAAAGGGCAGCCGCACCGCAACCTGACCCGGTTGCCTACATCGACACCTGCTGCTGCTGGTGCCGGTGGTTTGTGTTGGGCAAACAATTGCCCAAACGCGACTCGACTCCGCACCGTGGGGAAAGTCAAGAAAAATGAGCCACTTGAGCTTTCCGCGTGTAAGCCACTGCACTTTCTCACCCTTATCCCCAGCGCTGACCCCGCCGAAGCCAAAGTCAAGGTGGCTGTAGTTCACGACGTCGCTGCAGTTCACAGTTTAGACGGCGGGGTTTAGGAAAGTTGTTAGCGTGGCGTAAACACTGGTGCTCCCAAAAGGCGAATGATACGTAGTTGCGCACCGGTTGCAGACCGGGGGAGTTATTGTTTGCCCGGAACTTATTTGCCTTTGCCGTTATCTCGCGAGAACCGCAGCATGCGGATGAAACAAAGCGTTGGTGTGGTGTAGTTGAACGTTGGTCGCACTATCTGGACGTTGAGGAGACGCTCGGCAAACAAGTTCAAGTATAGCGCAGATGTATCTCTCGCGATAACAGCGGGCTTTCGTGTGGGATCGTGACCAGTGGAAATGTGTTTTTAATGAAGGGCGTGTCATGTGAGCAGCGTGATCTTCAAGAAGCGTCATATAGCGGATGAATTGATTCACTGCTTGCGAAATGATCGTAGACCTGAGAAAACCTAATTTTCGAAAGAATAGCACAATTGGAAGATATTGCATATTGGAGTGCGATATAATATTGAAAACATATAGTTTAGAAACTGAGCAAAGATTTCCAAGAGTTATCAAGTTTGTTGAAGATGTTGGTTTGTACTAAGCTATTAAAAGTAACTCCTCCAGGAAGCTTCTTTTGGATTCCTTTACTATACCCATTAGGTCAACACGAATATTTGCTCATATGCCTATATTGGGTCACATTTTGTTTTATCGCCAATCCTCATCGCAGGAACACGCCTTCTCCACATCTCCTCAAAACTTTCACTGACTGCCCGGACGGTCACCAAACGGTTCCGATCCGGTTCGGGGTTCGAACTACTCCACCAACCGATCCCAACCGGCCGGTCTCTCTCTCCACTATGATTAAAACCAATAAATTCAATCAAATCAGCCACAGTGCGCCAGGATTCGCGCCGTATAATCAGCCAGAGCCTAACCGGCCTGCTGACCTCATGTGCCGCTATGGCCCCGAGCGGGCGTGCGCTCGTATGCTGATGAGGTAACACGGTCGTCGCGCACTTGTCGTCCGGATCGGCGTCGGCGACTTCCTTCTCGCGGCGACTCGGACACGTACCGCTTTGCGGACTACCGCGCCGAACCTAACGGCCCTAACAAATTGAGCCACTCCCTCTCGTCGATGACGCCGATGTGTGTGCGGTTTTAGCATCAACAAAAAAAAGACACACACAAAATTAGCACTTTCCATTTCAATCCCGCCCGCGATCTGTCCTGCCAATGACTGGACGGTTCCGAACAAGGGGTGTGTTGGTTTTGCGAAGGGCAATCGCCGCGTGCGCGCGCGCCATTCTGAGCAGGTTGTCTCGAAAGCGAAAGTTGGCCGAAAGCCGATCTTGCATGTGATGCACCGCGCCCGCCTTTAACCCCTTTCCGTTGTGGGTTTAACCTTTCTCGAGTGGCGTGTGCGTATAGAAAGTCTTGCCGGCAACAATCGACTCTCTCTATCTCACACTGATAGAGGAAACGAATTTCGCCTCGGTGCGCGATCAGTTGTTGGTCACCTTTTTTCCCCGAGGCCAATCATTCTCACCCTCGCGCGTGATGACGTTCTTGTTGACCTTTCGCGGGGTGAGTGCAATTTCCGCGTCACGTGGAAAACAATCGGCAAGGCGAGCGAAAGGAACCGATTCGAACGGAAGGTGAAAAATTGAGAATGTGAGTGATTGAGTTGAGTTGAGAAAGTTTGGGGCAATCGAAAATCGGTGTACTCGCGCGCAATGTAACCTTGGCCGTGAATTGTGCGCTGTTGTGAACGAGATGTGGAGGAATTCGGTTTGCTGCAGTCGACACAACACAACACATCTCCTTGAAGCTTGTAGGCATAATTCAAGTCTAATTTTCGTCCAAGGATGTCAGATTGGTGTATCAGATCTTATTAGCTTCTTCGATGATGGAAGCAGCATGAGCTTACGGACTTTCTTTTTACAAGAAAATAATGAAGCAATACCACTTGGACGCTCTCATTACTCTCTTCCTTTGCTTTTCCTTTCATTAAACCATTTATATACATTTTTGTATGTTATTTTCACAATATCTCTGTAAACGCACAAAACAATCTATAGTTTTCATTATTTCTTTCATTTCCTATTTGTCTTTCTCCTTTTCGATATATTTCCCGTTTTTTGACAGATATTAGCAGTTGTTATTTGTTATATTATATTATCATTATTTTCTAATCTAAGGTTTGAGTAAAATACAGTTTATATTCTTAGTCTTCTTTTAAGTGTGTATGAGAGTTTGATACATTTTCTAACCAATCTTCAAGAACGTAAAAGCAGCAAAAGAAATCGCTCTGAAACAGCCTTTCCACCATAGGAAAGGTTGTTCAAGTTCATTTTTATAGCCGACCTTAACAAGCAAATTGCCGCATTTCTTCGCGCCATCAAACAAAACTACCATAAATACCTTTATAGGAATTAAATTAATTGTTTACGCAACCGCTACACCCTATCGCCATAATTCGAACGAAATGATCGCAATAAATGCAACTGACTCCCGTGTCGCACGCCGGGCCTGGGTGTAGGAAGTAATTTTCCCATTATCGGTCGGCAGCGAACCGTACGACACTCGTGATTGCCGACGGGGGTGGCCGACCAGCTGAAGGAAGCAAAAACCACGCTCGGAACTTGCTGTACCCGGGTGTGGACCCGACCGCGCTAACGGATCTGCGGGTAATCGATTAATCGGACGCCAGCGGACTGCTCCGGCTAGTAGCTGCCCCGAGGCTCGCACCACAACCACCGGTGTGACTAAAGTGTTTCTGTTCGTGGTCTGGTGGCACTAACCGTCCCGGCCAGTTGTCCCTGCGCAACACACCAGCGCGTAATGGACGCCAATTAAATGCGCTGCCGCTAACAAGTGCCCTGGCAAACGCGCAAGCGTGACACAAACTCCGATGGCGACAGTGGCGATGGCGAGAGAGTAGTTGCAACTAACACACAGAGAGAGAAAAAAAGCAAACGGTAATACACAACCTGCCGCAACGTACGTTTCCTTGCAGTGTTCCTTGAGCCGCGTATGCTAATGCGGCTGGACGACGTCAGGCTGGACGCTACGACTCACGCGAGATACAACTGGAGTGACGCCGGAAGCAAAGCACTCCATTTTTGAATGCTCGAACACTCTACAATCAAGCCCAGCCAGTGCCTGATGCGTTAATGCGTTGCGTGTTGCGCCGGTTGTCCTGCGAGCGTCTATCGGAACGTGATTGAAATTCGCCCGGGAACTCGGGTGGTTTCTAAAAGGTCACTTACACGATCGTTTTCTCGGTGCTGACTTGAAGGCTTGCATTATGTCCAACACTTGAAAGCACACCCTGCAGGATCGGGGCAATGACTGACTTGGGGGTGTCCTAATCGACACTCGCGCAAACCCCTCCCGAGGAGGTGAGCTGCCTGTCTGATTCAATTAGACACGGTGTGAACGGGGTTTCTACGGATGGCTTCCGCAATGGCCGCTGCCTCCCTGCAGTGGCCCAGAGCAGAGTAACTCCAGAAGCGAGCGAACCCGGCGAAATGCCAATCGCGCTTTTTCGGACTTTCAGACTGACATTTATCGCCGGTTGCTAGGCTTTCTTGACGTCAATGGGTGCTATGTTTCGTTTACGAACAGCATGCTTTTGATAAACGTCCAAGCATTTTGGACGACTGAGGTATAACATGGAGTGTCTAGGGAATTTATGTCTGTTTTATAGAAAAGTGTTCTTTCTTGAAGTCTAACATTCCGGTTGATTACAAACTTGGAATAGGTGTCTTGACCGTTGTCATTTCGTTTTTTTTCGAAATTTGATGCATTTTGACATTTTTTCAGCTTTTATATTTTCAAAACTGTATACCATATATAAAATTCAAATTGAATAGTTTACAATCATGGTTTTAAGTTGTAAGACAACACAATAATATTTTATAAAATTATCATCAAAAACTGCTAAATGTTCCAAATTCAATATTTTACCAATACTATATTAAACACCAGCGCAAAAAAAAGAAGAAAATAAGAGGATATGTGAGAAGAAAACAATACTTCCATCATAATACTCACTCATACGCACAAACACACAACACTCACTCAACGAAGAGTGATTCTACGTACGAGAAAAAGTTGACCCCGACGTGATTTGAACACGCAACCTTCTGATCTGGAGTCAGACGCGCTACCGTTGCGCCACGGAGTCATGTATGTAACGGGTCGTCTTTAACAGGTTTTGACACATGCAACAGAAGGTTTACAATCTATTGTTACTGCCTTTGGTTATTGCGTTTGAAGATAAAAACCGATTGCCCACAGACAGAAGTCTAAATATACACTGCAAAAGCAGTGAAGTAAATGTAGCAGCAAGCAGCAAACTCTCACGTTCCCCGCGATTGGTGGTGGTTTCGTGCAGGACTTACACGCCCAACAAACCACCCACGTGCGTCACCCTTACGGCAGCGAGCAGCACAGGTAACAGGTTGTGGAGAGCCCTTTGGTGCACCGTTTTCCACCCGATTTTGTTTCGCTAAATAGCGGTGGGTTTCGATTAAACCGGTATCGCTCGACATTTCCGCCGCCCGCCGCGCACTGCACACAGCCGGCTCGTCGGCCGGGTTTGCATTTCGCGCGATGTGTGAAATTAATTTTTTGACATTTCCTTCGCTGGCCATTGGTTTGCTTGCTGCTCGAGGCGAAGGAGAAGAAAGCGCCAAATGGCACGATTATTCTTTCGATTACGTAAACGGTACCGGCAAAGAGGCGGCGGCGGCGACTCGCGGGTGTGTGTGTGTTGTTTTTATTTGCGCTTTCTCGTTATCTCGTGGCACACTGGAATGCGGCACACACGCCGGAACCGGGCGGTAGGATTCCGGCAAACAAGTAATTTTTGCTGCTTTTTGCACGCAACAGGCTGTTTGGGCTGGAAGGTTACATAAATGTTTGTATGGAAATTATAGAATCTTATTAGTGGTAGTAGAGGAGAATATTTAACAAATTGATTTCCTAGATTGTTTCTAGAACAAATGTACAAAAAATAAACACAAACGGATAAACGCGATTGAAGTCGCAGGAATGAGACTAAAAAACAAAATTTCACCCTAAACAAACCCTATAAAAAACAGTTTTCTCACGATGCAATGCTCCTCTCGGAATATCGATCGATTCAAGACAAATTGAATAAACTGGCATCGAAACACTTCAATCCATTCGCGGGAAAAAAGTGAAATGCGAAACACATTCCGTCCCGATCCATCCCCCTCCATCCGTAAAACAGTTTAGTGTGAAATTTCTTAATACGTTTCTCACAATCGAGTGCAATAGGGAGAGAAGAAAGACGATGCTGTGTGTGTTTATGCCACACGGCACACGGGCAGGTCCATTAGCATGCGATCTTGCACGATGAGTCCGATCGTGCCAGTGCGCGATCGGATCCGATGGGAAGAAGCAGGTGATGATTCTTTCACCATCTCGCTGACTCAACGGTCCTCCCCCTCTTGCGATTGGGAATGGGTGTTTGGCTCAATTCTCACTTGCGGCCCCCGGCCGTGCGAATGAAAGGGAAGCCAGCCGTGGTCAGCGCTCGTAATGCGGACCAATTAAGAGCATCGAACGGTGAAATTAATGTTAAACATTGGCCATACTACGATCCGCTGCTGCCGAAGCTTTTTCGGGAGGGGGGTATTTATTCATTTTTCTCTCCCATCTGCCCTAACCGTCTCCGTCTGTGCTCGCGCTGCTGCTAATCGAATCGTTTGGCAGCGCGGTCCGCACCATCGTTTTGTACACGGGGGAACGCAACGAAACGGCCGGTGATGAAAACATGGTGTTATTGCAAATTTGCACATAATAGGATGCGGTTCATCTTGCGCCATCGCCACCCCCGGGGGCCCGGGGGTAGCCCGCGTGAGGGCGTGGGAAAGTGCGGCGCATTATTCGCCAAATTGGATCTCACCCGGAGCGATATCGGAAAACAAATAAATAAGCCACCGGAGAGAACGGTAGCTCAATTAGGTGACTTATAAATTTCGGTCGAGCTGCGTTTGAGACGCTGACGGTGGAGGTTTGACCCACATAATAAGGCAATGGGAATGGGTGGTAGAACAAAACAAACGTAGCGAAACACATTACAGCCTAGCAAACACAATTGGAAGACACGCTTAACAAATGCGGATTAGATTTAATTTGTTTGTAACCTTGCTTTTCACTTTGTTTGGAACCTGTCACTCTGGATCTTCAACTTAAAGACCACATTCTTTGCTACTTCCAGCCACTAGATCAGTGCATCCTTTTGGCTTAAGATACAGATCATCTTTCATCGACCAACAAAAGGTAAGAAATACCTTGTAAGGTTTGCAGGTTAGAAAGGTAAACAAATTTATATTTGAAAAAACTATAGCAAATTTATGGCAAGCAAGTTAGACATTATCCTCACTAAGTCAGTTGCAAAATTAACTTCAACATTTTTGGTTGAAGATATCTAGGAGCAGAAAATGTTTGAGCATACATAGAAAGAGTGGCAAACATTACCAGTATTGTTGGATCAAATTCTAATTTTTGGTCCCCGTACGTTAAAAATAGTATAGTAGTTATTTGAACTTTAGTTTCAGTTTCAAATTTGTCAAAGTCTACATGAAAAATCATCCAACGAACTTAGAAATACCTCTAAAATACTAATTACCTCTCCTGCTATGATTCACATTAAAAATATTGCGTTTAAAGGATCAGTTCGATCAGAATGACACAAGTTTATCAACAACCGCACTTCGACGACGAAAGAGCCAACATGCGACCCACAAACCTAGGCGAAAACTATTTTTACGCGTGATTTATGTACCGTCACTCAGCAAGTAATCGCACTGTAAAACGAGCACACCGAAGCCTCACTTCATTTATCACCCTATGCTCAATGTCAATTGGCGGCATCTCTATTTCCTGCCCATCCTCGCAGGGAGTAAGGCAGACGCAGCACAAACGCTCTTGCGCCAATGTGTTGCGATAAATCATAGCATTAGAGCCTCCTGTCAGCGAGGCTGCTCGGAAGGATGACGTAATTAAGCGTGCCGTCTTCATCGGCATCGGGGTGCATCTCTCTTCTTGAACTGAGAACAAGCCGTGCCACCAACTGTGCCGCACTCGAGTCGTTCGCACTGCATTCGCAATGAATATTTATAGATCGTAGCGGTTAAGTGAGTCAAATTTGATTTATAGATTCGAACGCTTCATTCCGTGCGCGGTAATGGATTGTGCACGCCCTTGGGGTGGTCCAATCTATTTGGTGCTAGCTTCTGCATTCCTGTAACGGCCACTCTGGAAGATGCTTTAGGCGCTTGCAAAATATTAATGGGACGAGATCTTTAGTACGAATTCATCTTAAAACACACTTTCCTCCAATATGAAACTACGTTTTTGTGCAACAAATCCTGCTCGTGTACCCATCTGACCTGCATATTCCAGCTCCCTGCGTTATACAGCACCCGAAATGAAGTTCAAACTGTGCAGCAAGTCAAACTACTTTTACATCGTAAAAGGAAGCCCCCCCATCGCGCGTAAGTAGAACAATCCGATCGAACGCGCTCCACACAACAGGTAGCTGGGTGTCTCGTATTCGGGCGAAAGTTGCCACCGCACAGCGCCGTGCTTCCTTCGCGATGAGATAGTTTTCACCCTGTGTGCGCCGAGAACAATTACTTTCACTCTTTGGCCACGTCTCTCGTCTCAACCACGTCGGCCACGGCAACCAGGATCCCTTTTTTGGGATCACAAACTGATTTACGGCGCAATCCCATGCGAGAAGGGGAAAGCCCCCGGCTTTGTGTGTGTGTGTACGCGCAATGGAATTTGTGGTGCGTCTGCGCGTATGTGACTGTCCAGTTTTAGGGTGAGCAGAAGCGAGTAAAGTCGCATGCAAATCACATATGCGGTACGTGTTCTGAGTGCAAACGCAAACACGAAGTATGCTCCTTCGGCTACCCGAAGCATTTAAACCGGATCCAGTTGGCGTTGGGTCGTCAACCTGTTGCTCGCTCCGGCACACCCAACGATTCTGGGTCAGTGGTAATAAAGATCAATCACAGCACGATTGGGACGCGATGTTGGTGGTGTCCTCCACCAGACAAAACAAAGTTTTCA